>JAYMSZ010001037.1:0-15826 GCA_036897665.1 Pelargonium citronellum | reverse complement strand
ATCTCCGACGAGTCCCGGGTCGCTTCCGCCAGCACCCCCAACAGAAGCATCTCCTCCGAGTCGTTTTCGTTGAAAGGGAGTGAATTGTTACTGTCGCTGAACTTGAATCGCTCCCAAGAAAACGATTCCGACGACCCGAAGGACGAGTCCGGCGAGAAATCGGATCTCGGAGAGTGAAAGTTTGGGTAGTCCATTGCTCTGTTTCTCAGCTTACTCTGTTTCTCAGCTTACTCTGTTTTGTTTTTGTTAGTATAATTTGAAGCCTCTGCTCAGTATATATACCCAAATCCAAATGACAAGAGGGTCAAAAATTGAAAGTGAAAAAATGTTTGGGGTATAAAGGAAAAAAAAGGAAAGAAGAGTGGTCACCAAGTCAAGTAAGATGTATTGGCAATATTTGATTAGAGAGACAGTGGTTAAATGCGCACATGGGTCAATTGACGGCTGGCGGCCAGGACAGAAGAGATGACGTCAGATTATGATCTCAAATTTGTCGTCTAGTAGAAACCTTGAACCGATGTACACTTGGCCCCCACGTGGGATGATGTTGATCTTGTTGTTCAGTCTTATTGACAAGTCGGCTAGGTAGTTGCATAACCGTTAGTATTGTGAGGGTTGATGTTTTCTCTTTTATCTTCCAAAATGCAACAATGTTTAATGGTGATCTTAAAGGATCAGTAATGCCCTAAATAATGTAAAGAGATTGTCACAAATTTCTCACACAATGATGAATACTAACGAACGATGAAGAATATTGTACGACTTTCGGTTCGTTTCAAAATGTGGAATTAAATTGATACGATTTTTTTTATTACGGTAAAAAAATGGATTGTATTTCTTTGATGTTGTCTCAACGTGAATCAGAGCTCCAAATTACATGAGATTTGGGTCCTGAAATAGAAAGCTTTAAGTGAAAACATGTGTGTGGACGCTAAAATTTACTTGCAGCTTGAGAATGAGTCTTCTATATAAAAAAATAAATCAAAGACTACGAAAAAAAAGTGTAATAATTGTCTGTGCCATTTTCCATCAATGAAAGATTTATTTATACTTACAACGGGTGGTGATGTGGTATCAGTCATTTATTGAGTGTGTTTTGTGATCAATGAGAACGTATCATGATTTAGGATTTTGCAGTTTTCAGGTTACAGTGAGTGATGTAATATGAACATGAGAAATTGTCTTGGACCCACTTTATTGATCTCTTTTGAACTTCGAAATGACATCATACGTTCCCGTATTTTGTTTTGGATTATTTTTCTCGATTTGTATCTTCCGAACATCTTGAGAACGGGAAGAGCATACACTTTCTCCCAAAGAACTCGAGTGCTTGAATTACTCTCAAAGTTTGAATTCTACAAGATTGAACTGTTGGCCCTGAAAAAGAATTGTTAATTGTGACATGTATTTATTTCTTGAAGAGTCTTGTTTATGATTAGTCGAAATATTTATCAGAGTCGTGTGGGTGGACTGATATATAATTGTCTAGTTTTATGTCTCATATATCAGATACCGATTTTGTGCTTTACTATAATGGTATTTTTCGGTAAAATAATATTAGCTCTAGCTCTCTCTCTCTCTCTCTTTTTTTTTTTACGGATATTAACTCTAGCTCTCATTGTTAACCTTTAAAATTTGGTGTGTTTTTTTATTAGTAATCATTATGAGAAGTGAGAACCTTCTAAATTTTAAAGAATAAAAATGACAAGTCAAAATAATTCATCACATCTCAAATTGAAGCTAGATAAAAACCTTAAAAGAAAAAAAATTGGTAATGGTAGACATAGAAACTCATCGGATCCTTCCTCTGAAGACCGCAATTTCGTTTTGTTTGGCCAAGCTTGACCTACTTATCATCTCATTAAACCTAATCTACTTAAATAATACTCAACAGTTTAAACTTATAGAATCTCAAATTGTCTTTTATTTCCCACATATGCTTATTTGATTGTCAATCCTGCTTAAATCCAACTTCAGGAAACTTCTTGGTTGCTAACAACAGTCCTCAAATGCTACATATATTACACCCCATTTATGTAATAAATAAACCTAATTATGCAACATTTACATAGAATGTTACAATTTTACCAACGCCCGCAAGTCGAACCATTAGTCCACTTTCGTTACCATTGTAAGGTTTCGAGTGCAAACTTCTATGATGGTAACGATATTGTAATATAATTCATCTGTCTCAAAATAAGTGTTATGTTTCACTTGTTCTTTTCTCCTAAAAGAAGTATTTTGTTTACTTTTTAAGAAATTAGTTTTGCATAAACTACCAATAATGTCTATATGATAAGTTAGTATTTTTAAAGTTTGTTACAATATATGTGCATAGGTATATATAAGAGAGAAAATATTCTACACTTACTAACTTCATCTAAACTTTTTTTTTAAATAAAAAAAGAAGACACTCATTATGTTATGTATATTAAAAACAATTAGAAACCTAGTGGTTTGGCGTAGTTGGTTCACGTCCCTTAAGCAAGTGGTTGAGAGTTCGAATTACAGCTCTTGTGAATGGAAAAAAACTTTTGGTCCAGCACCCTACTGCTTAGTGACTGACAGTGGGGCGAGTGGTGATTAGTCTGGATGCCGTAAAACACCACAAAAATATCAACCGCAAGTGTGCGGCCCCGCTTAGAAACTCTATGGTATAAACCAAAAAAAAAGTTGGAAGGAACAATTATTTAGTTGATGAACAAGGTTAGAATTTAACCATTGAAGCTGGTTAGTTGCTGTAGACCAAAAAAAGAAAGTTGGTCAAGTACTGTTGGAGATAATTATGGTGCAAAAGGGCAAAATGGTCATACAATTTCTATATAGTCTTAGCATCCCTGCACTGACTCATCTTTGGATTGTTCTTCTGTGTACCCACTCATTACTGTTCACTCTCTCTCTCTCTCTCTCTCTCACAATCTCTGCCCTTTAGGTTTGATTTACTATTCTCTCTCTCTCTCTCTCTCTCTCTCTCTCTCTCAGTCCTTTAGGTTTGATCTCTGAGTCTGAGTCAACGCTTTCAGCAACTGGGTTTCCTCTTGTTCCTCTCCAATTTACTCTGTAAGTTTCTGGGTTTTTACTTTTCTCTGATTTTATTTATTTTCTGTCTGGTGCTATGGAAGCTGAATGAAATGGTCCAAAAAGAGGATTTTTTTTTTTTTTTTTAATGTTTCTTGAATTGGGTCCTCAGTAAAAATAAATGTTTTCATCAAATGTTCTTGATGGGATTCCTGTTTGTTTCCCATGAAAATGAAGAGAATGGAAGGAAAATAGAAACTCAAATTTTCAATCTTTCTAGTTCTCTGAACATGATATTGATCATAGTTTGTGTTCAGGAGCTGTTGGTTAGATTTTAATTTTCCTTTTAACTTTCTTGTGGTATTTGCTGGAATATTAGTATGTATCAGTAATTGAATTACATAAGATTTTGAAGTGATAAGTTACTGTGGTGGTTCAATGTTACTTTATGCTCTGCTGTTTGGGTGCTGAGAAAACTAGGAAAAGGAATGTTCTATGTAAAAAAGCTCAATTCAGATAAGGAAGTCTAGATTTTCATGTTTGTTTAGGGGAGATTTGTTTTGTCAGTGGGAAAAAAGGATCAGTAAATTTAAGAAGCTAAGTGGTCGTTTAGAGCTGAGGATTTGAATTTCTTGCTTTTCGAAGATTATATCGAGTGCAGCTTATAATTTGAATTCCTTTGTGACAATTTTCTTGCTCTTTAATTCTCATAGTTGTGTTGTTATGATTACCATTTTGCAGGAACGTTGGATATAAAGGTGTTATCTGGGCTTACTGGTGGATAATACATTTTTGAGAGAGCAATATGCATTGGTTGGGTCTATCGATAGATGTGTTCCGCAAAGTTGTGCACTTGAACCTGTATTGCAGGGTTATTTTGTAGATCACCTTTCAAGAAACTCTAAAATTTTATTTTAAGGCTTATCATTTTCACATATCTATCAATGGGATCCAATCACTTTTTTGTGTTGTCTTCTGACATTTATATTAGCTAAATATATAGCAAGGTCAGGCCAATTCAGACTTAGAACTCTATTTACTTTCTATTTCCCTTTTGTCTTGGATCAGTCGTGCGTTCTCTTCTGCCTCGTATCAATTCTCCTTTCAGTTTCATCTCGTCTTTGACCTATATTTCTTGGCTCTTTTGTTGCCCTCTGTTGTCCAGTTACTGTTCAGTTTTCTGGTAATAGATTGAGTATTAATTTGAGTTTCAAAGAAGTTATGGTGTGCCAAGCAGCTAGTCAAACGAGATTCCGGGCATTGAAACATGAGAGTGGAATTGCAGGAAGAGCTACGATTATAGTTAGAGTAATTGCATGCTTTCAACCTCTACAGGATTGCCAGGTTAGTTCCAACTCAAGATTTGATTAATTGTTTCATTATATTCTTCAATTTGTGCTCACGTGGTTTCAGAATGCGTCAATATCTATTCTTTTTAATTTCCTCTATGAATTATTAAGGAACAATAGTGATGTTTTATTTTTGCTTATCGCAGGCCGAGTACTTTCGACATTTGTTAAAGCCTGTGACGTAGTTTGATTTTGTGTTCGCGTGTTTACATTGAGCTGGGCTTTGTTGTTCTCTCCTTTTAAAATTTTTTTTCAAAAAGTTATACTAGTAATTGAACTCTGCAGATCTAAGAACCATCCACCTCCTGGTAAGTTACTGTGAGTTGGTGGTCATTGTAGTTAAGATTTTTTTAGTTATTTCCGGAGATTTCATTTCAATTCATTTCTTTGTTTACAGGTGATTGTATTGGTTGGATGGTTAAGGCCAACAATTCTTGGCCTTCTCTACAGCAGTCTGCTCAGCAACTGGTTAATCTGAATTGCATGAGCCAGTTGCTAGAGCCCAGGCAAGAAGAATATTTGCCAGCATGTGGCACTCAGCTGCTTTCTGCGAACATGGCATTGCCCAGATATGCAGAACCTAACGTTCAAAGTCTGAGAACAGAGCAAAAATTTGAAGCTCGCGGATTGCTTCATTGTGCTCCCCCACACTTTCCAGACTTGCTTCCAGCAGCCGAACAATATTTTAGAGAAAATCAACCTATGTTTTCTCACGGGCTTTGTGGAATGGCTGTACCAAATACACTTCCTGTATCTTCTCAGAAGAAACTCCTCGTATTTGATCAGTGTGGAACTCAAACAAGGTTGATATATAGTTCGATTTGTCCCCCCATTACAAATCTTACTATTCCAACCACAAAGGTTTCATGTCATTATCGCTTGCACGAGGATGAACATGCAGCTAAAGTGGCTCAGACTGATAAATCCAAAACCATTTTATATGATAAGTCTGCTGAGAATTATGAATACAGCGATGAAAGCGAGATGCACGAAGACACAGAGGAAATAAATGCCTTGCTTTACTCAGATGATGAGGATGATGATTACAGTGATGAAGACGATGAAGTAAGAAGCACCGGTCAATCTCCGATGGTGAATATAGAAACTTATGGTAAGCCTCATAAATTTGAGGAAATTACAGAGGAGGAGGTTTCAAGCTCCAATTTCCCAAATAAAAGGCAGATGATAGTCAGTATGACGAATATGGGGAGCTATGATAAGCATGATCAGTGCGAGGGAATCACAGAAGAGGTTACTGGCTCTAATGACCGAAACAAAAGGCAAAAGTTACTCGATGTTGGGTACGGAATATCCTTGATGGACACTGCTAGTTCAGTAAAGCTGGATGGATCTTGCAACTTGGACAATCATGCAGAATCAAGCTATGCTATGAGCAAGACGCGTGGAGATGAAACAGATTTCATTTCAGGCAACAAGCAAGCGAGAAAAGAAAACATCCGCGGGACACTAAAGGTTCTTGAGAGTATAATTCCCGGTACCAAGGGTAAGGACGCGCTGTCTGTACTAGACGATGCTATAAACTACTTGAATTTCTTGAAGCTCAAAGCCACGACTCTCGGGGTAGACTCCCTCCTTGCATAGTAGCATGTTGGCAAAAAGGTGGAAACAATGGCAAAAAGGTGATACCCCAAGAATTCGTGGCTCGAATGATTGATGGATTTGAATCAGCTAGAGGTGGCTTTGGGTGGTTTGTGGAGGAACCCTTTTTTGTCCTTGTTTTTTCTTCACTACGAAGAGTTGTATATAATGGGCCAATAAAAGATAGGAGTAATGGAGGATGATACTATACTGAACTTTGCTTGGAGGGTGAGAAGAAAAATGGTGCCTTTGTTTGTTGACCGGGAATGATTGTGTTTTAGCTTTTAGTGAATTAAGAAAGTCACAGGATTTGAACGCATGGATAGTGGTGGGCTGTGCTGTAAAATGAGGACCTTCCCTTCTTTTTTCCAGGAGTGTTGCGACCCCCATGGATTTAGTGCATGCGCGTTAGGTAACCTCTTGGGTCCCATTCTCTGCACCTTTATTTCCTTACTGGAATTATGCTTTTGTCTTCTCTCTTAAGCACATCATGTTGGTGGTATAAAACTCTATATAAAGTATGGAGGAAAGTTGGTGGTGTGGGGGAGCTTGCTCTTTTGGTGCAAACTGCTGCATCATGAATTGTGGGTGTCGTTGGGTCCCTCCGGTGATCAAATCATCGAATAAAGACAGGTTTCTCTTTTGACATTTGTGGAGAAGCTATAGTCTACTGTGTATAGTGTGTTGTGATTTATGTTTGTTTGGTGTGTGCTATTATGGCGATTTGGTGTGAATATCCCATCGGATCATAGCAGTCGGGTTTTGTGTGAAAATAAGTAGTGATTGCCATTTTCACATTTGGCTGTTGCTTTCTTTCTTGTATTTTCTCTTCCAAACTATGTTCTTGAATCCTATGAATGAAAATGCTGGTGTGACTCTTTTTGTTATCGTTTTGGTTTATTTTTTGGACCGAACCGGATAAGAAATTGTGGGATTCGGGTTGGACCGAGTGGTTCAATTTGTGGGTAGAGATGGAAAAGCAACTGCTTGTTATTATGATGTTGATGAATGGTGTGGGGACCAATGGGGTTGTGACTTTGTGACATATGGCTGTGTATGGCGTTGGTGGTGTCATTATGGTCATTAAAGTAAATGCACAAACCAAATAGAGACTCATGCGCTAATTGTACCCTACAACCATTAATATAAAGAACAAGGAATAAAAATATATGACTTTTTTGTGCATTGATAATTGGAGCTATGAATGACACGCCTAGATGAATTTTAAGCTCTGGAAGTATTTTTAGATTCTAGAAGCCTGTGCATTTCTGGATTTAGGAAGCTTGTGCCTCGCACACTTCCAAATTCTGGAAGCTCAAGTCCGGTCATGACCCGCTCATCCTTATGAAATCAAGAAGCTCACATCGCACCATTGAGCCCAAGAGCAGTCGCAAAATCAAATGCCCACACGTTCTGTCTTTCACTTGCTCGTTTCGTACCATCAACACATGAATGGGACGTCACACCATGATGGTAGATGCTCTTAAAGCCTCAAGACAACCTCCACTACGCCCATATCGGTAAGTGGAGGTCTGGTGCTCAATTGGGCGCTTGCGAGGCAACTCATAAACTCAAGAGGGGCTCCCGTCGGTCATGGTTTTTAAGTGCAAATAAACGCTCTTTTGAAGGGAGAGGAGATCTCACCTTTCAGAGCAATGATGAAGATTTGGGAAGAGTAATCGATTTTGACATAATGGTTTTATCAAAATAGACATAAAGAACCATAAAAAAAATGCAAAATATCAACATGGAACAAGAAATGTGACAACATCCAAAAATGTTCTATTAGAGCATATCCAAGTCTAATACATGTTGAACATATCAATTTTGTTGGTAGAGTTTGACTTCCACTGTGAGATTTTAATACCCGCTTCAACACCGCCCAATCTGCGAATCTAATACCCCTTTAACAGATTTAGTAACTCTATAACCAGCAGCACCTCTTATAGACTGGTATGAAGTAAGACCAACAACTATCACATAAATTGAAGCTGATCTAGGTTATCAGTTATCACAGTTCTACTGACCAACAACTATCACCTCAACATTTTACATCAATAGAAACATCAAACATTTTGTGTAAGTTGAGGTAAGATTTAAAGTGTAAGGTCCTATCAAGTTTTTCTTTTCCTATAATTGCTGCGAATACTGTGCATTTGATCACCTTCTAGTTGTGGTCTCATGGAATCAGAGTTATTGCTTTTAGTACACACCAATAACCATCTATCAAGATTAGTTATGACACGCTCATCATTGTCAAAAGTTCTTTGGGAGTCCAATTGCACGATTATAGAAAATATACCCCTGAAAAAATCACTTCCCTTGAAGGGTAATTTTGTGTACTTATGATACTGCAATTTTCTTGTATGTTCTTGGAGAGGCTCAGCTTATCAAGATAGCAAGTGGGGTCTTAGATCTTGAAATCATCTCTGACAGCATTTGCATTTGCCTTAGGGTCATTTGCATATGACAAAGTTTGACAGACTATATTGGTCAATTCATCTACAGGAAACCAAGCAAAGTGTGCAATTCCCATAGCACTTCATGTTGTAGTTTGTTGGTGAGTTGCTTTCTCTAGAATGCTCTTGCACCTATAATTGTTCCATTGAGCACTAGTTTAGGTGATTTTAATTGTGAACGTGGAAGCCATTAGTCTTAAAGCATATGACACTGTACATATATCATACTCTGGTCCCTCTGTTTGCTGCTTGCTGGTGGTCTAAGCTTGCTGACAAGCTTTCCACATGCAGATATGAAACTGTATCTTGTTCTCTTCTGGCTGAATAGTGAATTCCCAAATCCAGTCAGCTTCATGTTCCTTCTTTGTTAAACAATCATGTGTGTGGAGAATATTAATCCTTTTGGACCTTTTCTACATAGTTGTTATAGCCAATCTTATGACAGAGCTTCTGCACATAGATATGCAGCTTATTTTGGTGGATAAATCTGTCAAATTCAATTCCCTTGTTTGTTTCATTTTGGGAACATAGTGGTTTTGACAGAAGCAGATATTGGTGACAAATTTTACTAAAGCTAGCTTGTAAAAGTAATTTCCTATCACAAAACAAATAAAGTTTTGGAACACAAAATCAAAAGATAGTAGCTGTGTACTTTCTGGGTCTCTCTCTGAGTGATCTTCTGATCCTTCAAGAGATTGAATTCCTCCACCTTCTAGGAGTCTTTCTAGTTTGTTCTGGAGCAGTCTGGAGCTGAGGCCCAACATCCTGGCTCTCCAAATGTGTCATCTTGGTGAATTTACTCAGTTTCTTCCATCCACTGCTCCATGCTGATGTCTGCTTTTGCTTTGACATCTTCTCAAACTGTCTCTGCAGATTCTCCATGTCATTTTGGAGATCACTGTACTTACTCTTCATGCTCTCAAGCTCAAACTTGAGTGTGTTGATGTCCTTTTTAGCTGTTGCCCATCCTTCTTGGAATGACTGTGGAGTCCCTTCAAGTAGTGTTTTCCGGTTTGATACCACCGGCTGGTATTGAGACTCACCTGTTTCTTTCAGGGAATTGTTGGCTATTGCATTGCTTATCTTCACCTGCTCAGAGAAGAGAACTTGTACCACAACTCTTAGCGGGAGCCTTTCGTTCTGAGCAGCGTGCAGGCAGGCATCAATGGAAAGCTTCTGGCAATCCATCACGCGACAGAGTCTCTTTCTTTCATGCTCGGAGAGCGTTGGATGAGCCTAATGATTGTTCATTGACAAGAATCCCATAGAAAAGAGAATATTATGCTTAAATTGCCTATGTTCTGATAACCAATCATACAAATATTTTCATGAAACCTCATTAGGCTCTTGTCTGAAAATGACAATCCAGTCTCATTGATGCATACACTTGAAGTTACAGTTTAATATGACTTACTGACTAGTATAGTTATTTTAGCTTTCTGATGTCTTTTTTGTTTGCATTTATGTGTATAGTAACAGCTACTGATGTATCATGTATATAATGTTGATCTTTATATATCTTGATTAACATGCTTAGAATCTGTACCTTAATTATGACCTTAGAAGAAAAAATTACCTTGAGATAGGAATCAATTGCTCGATAAAGTCCATCGTCACAAGTCCTCGCAGATTCTGGCAGTGCCTCGGCTAGTACCTGAAACTTTGTTAGAGATAGGTTTCTGTCTCTAGAAAACTCCGGAAGAAAGCTATCAATAAGCCTTGCCACTCTAGCTTTAGCATTAGGAGCAGCACCACCTCCCCTTTGAGATCCTTCATACATGTGTTTTTCGGAGAAAGATTGTCTGGTAGGACTCGAACTCTCTGTCATTTCTTGAACTAGGAAATGCTCAAGGAGCCTCTGAACAAGATCAACGTCGTAAGATGTTTCGCTCCTATTGTTATAAGATGGAATCAGAAGGTCTGCCAATGTAGCCTGTTCAAATTGCATCCCCACCCGTTTTTCCAATTCTGTAACCAAAGCAGGCGCAACCTTCAGCATGTTCGCCATTCTAAGGAGCCGGAGAAGAAAGCTGCACGAAACGCTGTCCTTTTGGGGAGGAATTATGCTGATAAGGCTCTCAATGATCATCCTTTGATCTTTGGCTTGAACTGTTGTTGTGTCCTCCTTGTTACAACCTGAAACAATCATGTGAAGCCCTCCTTTCCAGCTATTTCCACTCATGCCACTACTATTGCTGCTGATGCTTCCTTCAACCCCTGTCCCTGGCCCGTCTTTTAGGAGCCCCGGAAGCCATTTAGCCGCGTAATGCATCATTGCAGCCCCAATAAGTTCAAACCTCATGCCTTTAACCTTAATAGCAGTAATGACTCGGACAAAGTGATCGATCCTGAGGATCGAGACATCCTCGAACCACCAGTCAGGAGGGACCTGCTGGCCTCTACTGGGGCTGGAGTCCTTCATTTCACTCCATTTTGGGCTGGAGACTTGTGCAGGTCTTCCACTATATGCCCATCTTATCCCTTTTGGATTGGCACAAGCCTTCCAAGCAATGGACTCACTGCATCTTCTCACAATCTGAAGATTCTCTGACCATGGTGACAGACCCTCACAGCTTTTCAATACCAGTATAGAGTCCCTCCAAGAGGACAAGACCACATAGCTGAGAAATGCCTCAGTCTTGAATATAAGGTTGCCTTCTTCAAGGTCCTCTGTCATTTCAAGATACTCTGCAGCACATCTCAGGCCTGATATGTTGGTTGCTGTTAGATCAACAGCAATTCCATAGCAGAACTTTGCTGCTATCTCGAACGCGTCTGCCCCTCCCGGGAGGTCATCGAAGACTATCTTGTTCAGGTCCAGGTCGCGTGATTCGTACATGATTCTGTTGATCTTTCCACTCCTGGACAGCAATGGATACTGATTTAACCCATATGTTAGTATATCAGTAGCTGACAAATTTACAAATTTGAAGCTTCAAGAAGTGAAATCTGAATGCTACCTTGTGAAGGTGAAAGCTGATATCTCCAATTTGAACAAGAAAGTCACTAGGAACATCAGTTGCAACATACCTATATATATACAGAACAGACCCACAAACATATCAGGTATGTAAAACTTATATACATATTCATGCAAAGCTAGTCAACTACTTCACTTGCATGCTCTTCTCTGTTGTTTTGAGATCATGATACACACATATAATATACATGTAGTATCTAAGAATTGTAGTAAATGGAAAAGTGGTACATACCATGACCTGTCTCTGAGCTCAAACCCATCAGTCTTGACACCATGCTTGCTTGAACTGAGGTTTCCATTGGCATAATCTCTACCTCCAAGAGACTCACTCTCTGACTCCCACATGATGATGGTGAGTGTTGAAAGATGAAGAAAACCCAGAAAAGGATGAGGAATTTCCCAGAGAAGAAGTGTCACCAAATCAGTAGAGAATTAGGAATGAACAGGACAGAGCAGAGCAGAGCAACCACAGAAGATGAGTTAAAAAGAGTGAACTCCACATGGGATGTGCTTGGAATTATCTCTAATTGTCGGTTTGCTATCAAGTTTTGCAAGACCTTCTACAGGCTGTGAAGTAATGGGCAAATGGCTAGTACTGTTTTGGATCATTTGGATTTTGCATTTCCTTTTCCTTAGCAGCTAATGCTATGTGATTGGGTTTTTCAGATCCTTTTCTCTATGTATAAAGACTGGGAGATTCAGTTTCTTTTCTTTTCTTTTCTCTTTGCATAAAGAAAAATTTTTTTTGCTATTTCCTGGGAATTCTTTATATTTTCTTTCAGAATTTATAGCAATGCAAAAACATTCCTTTGAGGTCCAGGCACAATAAATTGAGTTTTAATTTTCTGCAGGTGTATATTGTAGTAATGACTGTAGTGTAAGTAGCTGTTTCTTTTTTCTTTTTTCTTTTTTCTTTGGTGATAAATGGATAAACTCTGAAGATTTACCAAATTGCCATTGAGCTTTTTGGACTCTTCTTTTCTCCTCTGAATGATATTTTTTTTTCATCTTAATTAGACACTGTGGACCACAAGCATTAATGGATTTGGACCCTCACCAGAAATGTACCTCTGTTAGCATTTTTATTTTTCCTGTTTGTCTCAACAAGTTAGCATCAAGTATGTAAGAGAAAATTGAATATTGTAGGGTCATGCATGGTTTTTAGATCCACCTAATGAGCTTGTCTTTGGTAGTAACAATTTTCAGTATCTCTGAATTCATACTTGAATCCAAATTTCACTTCTATAGTTAATATGTTATTGATTTTGTTTCTACAATTAGTAGACAGAATTGTGATGATAGATACTAGACAGAACTGAATAATCTCTATCAGAAAACAAACCAGTACCTTGTTGACTGCATTTTATGGAGCAGCAACTATTAAATATTTGTATTTGGGATGGTTTTGTGTACAACTCAGTACTCTTCAATATTCATTCAAAAAGGAAATAAAATGGTTGCTGAGCAGTGAGCACTTGGCTCTACCCTACACAAACACAAAGTGGCATATGGGTTCCCATGTTTATCAACCTTTTTTCTGTCAAAATTATTGGTTTGAAATCATGTCTAATGTATAATTAACTTTTTGACACATTCATCGTACGCGACATATTCAAATTATTAAGTTAGTTTTAAACCGTAAAACAATATTTCAACTATATTTCGACATGTACAAAGTTGTTAATTACTTTAAAAATAGTCTTGCGACGACGACATACATTTCAGTCTCTTTTTGATTCATCAACTAGTTGTTGTTGTGAGAACAGTGTTAGACATGAATGATGAGCTCATGGGGCTTTGGTGATTAAGGCTGTGAAGCAGCAGCAGGTTACATTTGTTACCACTAAAATTGAAATACATTTGCTAAAGTACTGATCAAGAACTGTTGACAGTTGGTGGATGTGTTTGTGCATTGTTTTGGGACTATTTTTTATTCTATGAACAAAACTTTATTAACAACATCTATCTTTCATTTGATTGGCTTTTGGCTCTTTTATGTCTGTTATTATTATTATTATTATTTTTTTGTTCTCTCAAGCAACACTGATCATCTCTTATGTTATGTTGAAACATATTTAAATTAGACCATTTGTTTGTTAGATTCTGAATATTAATAACACAACTCTTGTTGTTGTTGTTCTTCTTCTTCTTCAGCTACCTAACAGAAGCAGATAAGAAAGTGTAGGGACCATGACAGCATTTGGTGGATGACAAGTATGGTCTTCATGCCTCACATTGTGTGTGGTAGGGACTCTTCTTCTGCTTAAATTTATTTTTATATGCAATAATGTGCTTCTATAATAATTGACATAATTCATTAATTTTAATACTTTAATAATTAGTTCAGTCTCATAGAATTGATTTTGTTCTCAATGTAATTTGCTCTCTTCTTCACCATTTAGAGTTAAATCTTAAAGTGAGCTTGTCCAAAAGATAGCCTTATCATGTAACAAAAAAATAAATTGATTTTCAAAATATATTCATAGATGTCAGAAATGGTTCCACAAGGTTGTGTCTATATATATAGAATAACATGTATGTGTATATATATATATATATATATATCCAGTGTGTAATTGATTTTTTTTGGACTTTTATATCTAGAAGAAAAGGGAAATAACAATTCTTTTTCCCTTTTCTTCTAATTATTTAGAGTTTGTTTCAATGCTCAAGTTTGTTCTTTTCCACTTTGTCCTTCCCCAAGGAAATTACATGAAAATTGGGCAGAACTTATAATCATACACGAACACAATAATTACAAGGAATATTGTAGTGTTATTGAATTATTTAGTGCGAACCATGTTTGAATAAACATGATATTATCTACTAGAATTAACAAAGGTTTATGTACTTCAATTAGAAAATTCAATAAAGACTAGAGATGATTTCATGGTATATTATTTAGAACTTGAATTATAGGTCATAGATAACAAGTTAGTTCAAATTAAATAAATAAATAAAGATTGTCAATTAAACAAAATAAGTTTTTAGGAAGTGTTCTGTGAGCAAGGCTTAACAGTAGCACGCTGCATACACAAGTCTTTGGGGTTGGATAGCTCAATTTCGTTGCGATGAGAATTTTTCATCACGATGAAGTACTACCTGAATGCGAAGAGAGACAATTTGCCTAGGCTCACGTTTCTTGATCGCGGGGGGCGAGCTAAGAGGGAAAGCTTCAAGCACCCGATTTGAGGAAGAGTTCTAAAGAAAACTTTCGAGGGATCTAGAATTGGAGACATTCTTTAGGGAACCTTTTGAGGAAACGGTTGGTGTGGCGCTTAGGAGTCACATTTCAAGTTATAATTCGTCGTTTTAGCTTCTTTTTTTCATACAACATGAGTAATCTCTCTCCTTTCAAATCGGTGTCGTGTCGGAGTGAAGTTGTAGTCTTCATCAGGCCACTTTCTTGTAACTCTTTCTTCTTTTTAGTATTTTCGTAAATAAAAGAGATCATATATAAGGTCACTTTTTAACTCCGTAAAAATGTTGAATATAAAATAGATCGCTATGCTTTTACGCATTCATTATATGAGTATAAATAAAAGAAATTAATGTAGTATATTTATTTTATTTGACTTAATAAGTTGAGTGAAATATTCACACACTCTCTCGTATCATTTATTCCCTTGTTAGTTTCAAAAAAAAAAAAAAAATTATTCCCTTGTTAGTTTTAGCTTTACCAACTATTGGCCGCATTTAAACTATTGGGTCTCCATCAATTATTCACCAAAAATAAAAGTTAATAATAATAATGGATTTTAGAGCATGTCACAAGTGTATATGTCACAACAATAAGGCTAGCAAGTGGAGTAGTGAACTGGCTACTGCGTATTTATTTAGAGTGACATTTCTTCTAATTATAATTCACATGTACTGATTCTTATATAGTTAAGAAACTAAATAACTTATTGTATAGGAACGGATGCAGAATGTTTGGTCAGTGGGGGCAAATTGATTTTGATAGATGTCATTGATTCAAAAGGATTACTAAAGTAATTTTTTATGGGGACAATGAAGAAAATCTTAAAAAATTAATGGGGGCAAATATAAAAAATGCAAGGACAATTATCAAAACTCGGTAAAAATTAATGGTATATTTGTATATAAAAAAACTTGACTGAGGGCAACAACCCCCATTCCTTTGTACGTAGATCCGTCCCTGTTATTGTATATATGTCGATACTTTTTCATGCATAACTAACTAAATGGTGAAAAAATAAGAAATAATCACTTTATAATTTATTTTTATAAGATATTAATCACTTATTTTATGTTAGATAAAAAAGTTATTGTATTGAACTTAAGCACGAATGTGTTCTACTTTAGGGTTTGTGTCTCTCTTTTCTCTGTCGTTTTGAGAGTCGAATAGGGTTTTTGTTTGGTTACGGCTGCTCTTGATTTCAAAGCGACAACAGTCTCTT
>JAYMSZ010001036.1:0-15831 GCA_036897665.1 Pelargonium citronellum | reverse complement strand
GTTTTCCTCCAACCAGATCCGAGCCTCAATCTTCACAATGTGACTAGAGATGATTACGTGGTGAGGAGATTTCTTTTTTTGAAGCAAAGTGGTGAGGAGATGAATGCAAAAAGTCACGACATAAGGGTATTTTTGTCCAAACTGACAAAAAGGTGTGGATTTATCCAAACAAGGTTTGGATTTGTCACCACCCTATAATAAATACTATGTTTATGTGCAGTTCTTTCTCTCAATGTATTAATCAATTTTTGAGGTTTTTGTTACAATAATTATGTTACTTAATTCTAATTCGTTTCAAGGGTGCATTTTTTTTATTAAATTTTTCAATATTAAATATTTTACTTAGGATTTGATTTTTCTATTTAGTAAAACTTAATCTTATTAAACTCAATTATTTAATAATAAGGTTAGTAATTCATCATTAACTAATAAAAACAAATGAATATGGTAGCATCCAACTATAAGGTTATTCCATCAACAAGTTCACATTTAGCTGCATCATTAAAACACTAGAAACCAGAGTTGCCATTTCCTAGTTGGTCACTTTTTTGGGTCCATTAGTTTTAGATGGTTTTGAATTTGCTCATGTTATGACACTAACTAAAGTTAAAGTGATCAAATATGTTAAGAGTGATTAGCATTTACCGTGTAAATATATGGGTCGCGTCGCCCTCCAGTGCCATATCTCTGGACTGCTTCCAGCTTCAGCAACCTGCAGAGGAAAATGTACAAAAAAAATCAGTCAAAAATGATCAGAAATTGACTCTACGGATCTAACCATGATAATTGATGGGAGATAATTTTTCACAATGACAGTGCAGATTCGTGGTGTATGATACCAAATGAGACCAAGCAATTGGTCATCAGAGAAGGAGAGCAATTACATTCTGAGAGCTTTACTGGTGTCAGGACTGTCACCGAGCAATTGGCGTATTTTCAGCTCATCAGAAGAACCGCCGGACAGCAATTTCAAAATGGCTTGGGCTATGCGGCGTATGTGAGCTGAGCCGATCTGCTTCCTATTACGCTTAGTAGGTTCAATCGGGCGCTTTGGCTGGCCCTGACCTCCTCGGCTTTGCGCGCTTGAAGCCACGCTTGACGTGTTTGAGAAGCACGAGACCTCTCCGGACTCTGATGTGGATGGCGCTGCCGCCGCATTGCCGGCGTTGATCTGCCAGCCGTCGGAGATCACGCAGACCTTTCTACGGCTCTTTCGTGCTACCTGCTAGAGATTGTTGGATTCAAATGCAAATTTCCAGATTCGCTTCAGCATTCTAAACTAAACAGAGAAAAAATTAGTGCACAGTGCACTGGACTCCGAAGGCGAAACAGAATTAGAGAAAACAGAGTTAACAAATTTCAAATGTGTGATTCAGAAGTTGGGATGAATCTAAACAAAAGGAAGCATCGGATTTGGGAGAGTTATCATCAAACATAAGCGATTACTGAAATTGGAATGAGAGCACAATCATTTGAAATTCTGAACTAGAGAGATGTATATGATCATGCTGAGAATTTGATATCAGAAAACAAGCGAAGAATGGAGAAATGTGCAAATAGAAATCAAGCTCCAAACAGTTCAATATACAAATTATGAAATTCAAATAGATTAAAGAGAAGAATTATGAACCTAATCTACGCAAGTCATGATCCAAATTCCACCAAAAACAATCAATGTACCATGGAGCAAGCCAGATTTAGAGTGAAGCTAAACAACTCAATGCAAAAATTCAAAACATTGAAAAAACGCACAAATCACAGGATCTGCATGCAAACAAACCAAATACGCACAAATCAAAGGAAGGTCAAGATACAAGCCTACAGCAAGCGACAAAAACCATAACGCATGATCTGATCCACAGTACGAACTCAAAATTTTTAAACCTCAACAAAGCGAACTACCGAAATGCCTGAGCCAGAGATCGTATCCAACAAACGCAAACACTACAGTATCAAATGAGAAATGGATCAGAATCGAGATGGACCTGAAAGCCGAAGTCGTGAAAATGAGCGACAACTGCGAAGATACTCCCATGGCGGCATGGCGCGCTCGGATCTCGGCGGAGGAGCCGTCGCTGGTTAGAGACGAAAACGCAGACGACTTGGATTCGGTCGAAACCAAGCTCTCATTGTCTTTGCCTTTGCTTTTCTCTTTCAGAGAGCCATCACGGAAACAGAACCTGAACAGAGCATTAAAGTTAGCGAAGAAACAAATTAACAATGGAGATGAACAGATGAGACGCAGAGTCAACAGAAACAAGATATACTTTGGAGGAGAAAAAGGACGAAGAGATGGAGAGGAGGAGCAGAGCAGAAGCCACAGTGCTCTCAAGAGGGTTTGGGAATGGCGTATTCATGCTTGGAATTGGCGGGTAGATCCATTTTTTTTTTTTTGAATTTTCGTTTCCTCTTGCAATTGTTCACTTATTTATATTCTTTTGAAATTTTCTTCGTATTACAGTATTTAGACTTGAGTAGAAGCAGCACGGTTCTGGGCCATCCGTGACCCATGTGAATTGTACGTCTACGAAAATACATGTTGGGCCTCATGGTCAATTTATTGGCCCACAATAATTATCAATGAGTCACATGACACGTGTTTTGGAAGCTCAACACGAACACGACACGATTGCAAAATATGAGTCAAAACACGCTAATTTCGTGTAAACTAAAAAGCAATGCAGGTTCAAAGAAAAAGGATAAACTTGAATTTATAGGAGTTTAGTTTCTACAAGTAACAGGACAGCTGAGTGACTCCCTGAAAGAGAAAAATTACAATGGAAAACTCAAACAAATTCACATTTGAAGCATTCCTGAGAGTTGCATCCATCCATCCATCCGTGCAGTCTTGCGAATGTTTTTCCGGTCTCAAGTAAATCAACAATGCTACTACACATAATGCACAATAAGATCTTTATTATTACCGGGGTTTATTATTTACCGATCAACCCCTTCAATCTTGTCTTCGACTTCCGAGTATAACTGCCTCAATTTCTCAATGTTGTCCTCATTAGTCTCCCAATATCCGCGCCCATTTGCTTCCAAAAAGGTCTGCACCAACTTCCTGAAAGAGTTCGGGTTCGTGTTCATGAGCCTTTTAAGCATCTCCTCATCCTTAATGAAAGTAGTGTTAGCTTCTTCATACACCCAGTTGTCGACTTGCCCTGAAGTTGCACTCCACCCAACTGTATTCGTGAGCCGCTTTTCAATTTCACGAACTCCCTCGTATCCTGTTGACAACATTCCTTTGTACCACTTGGGGTTCAACAGCTTGGTTCGTGCATCAAGGCGCACAGTCTCGGAGAGTGTACGCACCTGCACAATGACAAAGTTCACAATCGAAGACTTGGACCGACTTATGAAGATATTGGCACAATATGTGGAAAAGGCATTACCTGAGCATTAGCAGTGGTTGTATCAGCAATGTATGCACTAGGCTTCTTCCCGTCCTTCCTCAGGCTCTGGACTAGATTTGTTGGGTCGGAATCAAAATAGTGACTGACATCAGTTAGCGAGATTTCTGACGAGTCAAGGTTCTGGAACGTTGCGTCAGCTGTGCTCAAAGCCATCTCGAAGACCTGTCGTTTCTCCATCATGCCTACACCAGGGGCGTCACTGTCAAATGCAAAGGACTTCCTGCTCAGGTACATGTCTTGCAGCTGCTTCTCATCATTCCACGAGGAGTTCTCAACGGCAAGATTTACGTTGGAGGAATAAGAGCCCGAGGCGTTGGAGAATATACGGGTTGCAGCTTCACGAACCCCAACTCCAAGAGTTTCAGCTTGTTCGATTGCGTGCTTCCTGACAAAGTTCTGCTCAAGTGGCTCATCTAGTTCAGCTACCATCTTCACCCCGCGGTCAAGGAGGTTCATCTGGAAAAAATCAGAAACAGCTGAATGAGAAAACTTGAAATTGAGTACAAACTGAAACTTGTAAACATATTGGAATATCAAGAAATTGTATAATCTATATATGAAATTCGAAACAAGATCCTGCTAAATCAAGGGCTTAATATCAGGTTGCATATGTAAGAATTTTAAGGAACATAAAGAATAATACCTGATTGATGAAGAGGTCTCTGAAGACTCCGGAACAATTGACAACAACATCAATTCTAGGCCTTCCGAGCTCTTCAAGGCTAACTGGCTCCACTCGGTTGACACGTCCCAAGGCATCAGCCACTGGTATCACACCGATCATCCACATAACCTGTGCCAACGATTCACCATAAGTCTTAATATTATCTGTCCCCCACAACACGAGAGCTATTGTCTCGGGATACTTTCCCCCATTTTCAATCTTCTGCCTCTCGATCAATCTGTCCACCACAATTTTCGCGCTCTGCAGTGCTGCTGTTGTTGGAATAGCTTGTGGATCCAATGCATGGATGTTCTTTCCGGTTGGCAGCACTTTCGGGTTTCTAATTGGATCACCGCCAGGCCCTGGTTCCACATATTTTCCCTCCAAAGCTTGTTTCAGACTCCCCAATTCATTGTCAGCCACAACCAGCTTCAAGCAATCTCCCAAGAACTCGAACAATACTCTTAGCTTCTCTCTGTCAGCACGGTAGAACTTGGTGTTTGACAAGTACTGAACCCATGGCTCATTTATACCAAACCCAAGGATTGAGGTCAGCTTATCAGCGACCTCAACAACCTGACCCTTGCTGTTAGTGCTTCGCTCCACAAAGGCGGAGACGGCTCCGCGTGATGCCTCTGTAATTTGCCGAAGAAGCTCTACATCTTTAAGTACTCCCTTGTCGCTTCCCCTGTAAATCTCCTCTATGTTTCTTCCAACAGTTTCTGCTAGTATAGAAGGGAGTGCTTTAATTCCTTCTTCAGGACGGTCCAAAGCAGCAATGTTGACCAGTGTTGCAACAGCTTCCATGGCTGATGGAGGTTCACCAATGATATGGAGTCCACAAGGCAAAAGCCGAGATTCAATCTCCATGATCTTGGAATACACCTTCCCGACCACAAGATCCCGTTCTTTTGCTGAGATTTCCTCACCCTCTTCAGGAAGTTCAACATCCTTGTCAAGATTGCATTGTTTGGCTGTGCTGATAATGGAGTTCACAATCTGCTGCCCACGACCTGTATCTTTAAGGGATTGATATGAAGCGATGAGCTCACTTAACTGCTTGAGACCTTTGTAGAGCCCTGCGTTCTCAGCTGGAGGGGTCAAATAGCTGATGGTATTGGCATAGCTCCGGCGTTTTGCTATGGTAGCTTCAGACGGGTTATTTGCTGCATAGTAATAAACATTGGGAATGTTCCCGATAAGACTATCAGGGTAGCAAGCATCACTCATTCCTACCTGTTTACCAGGCATGAATTCAAGTGAGCCATGAGTTCCAAAATGAAGAACACAATCAGCTTTGAAGATTTTCTCCACGTAGGAGTAATAAGCAGCAAACCCGTGATGAGGGCTGGCAGATTTGGAGAAAAGAAGCCTCATAGGATCACCCTCATAACCGAATGTGGGCTGAACCC
Organism: Pelargonium citronellum; assembly: GCA_036897665.1. Lineage (NCBI taxonomy): Eukaryota > Viridiplantae > Streptophyta > Magnoliopsida > Geraniales > Geraniaceae > Pelargonium > Pelargonium citronellum. The sequence continues at coordinate 10,339 of JAYMSZ010001036.1, read as the reverse complement.
CAATGAAGACATTTCCATACTGTTTACCGTATACCAAGAGATTCTCTCCGTCAGAATTCAGATTCCCAGGAGCTTTTCCCCAGTTTTCCTCCAATGCTGTGGCATAGGGAGTGAGGTTCTGGTATTCTCGGACACCCATTTTGTAAACAACGTTCAGATTCGGGCTGCTGAATTGAGCTTCTTTGTCATGAATAACTTCTTCAATTAATTTGTCAGACGACTCTGGAAGGCCCTCGACATTGTAACCATCTTTTTTAAGTTCTTTTAGAACAGAATAGATGGAGGAGAAGACATTGAGGTAGGCAGCTGTTCCAACATTTCCTTTGTCTGGTGGGAAACTGAAGACGGTAATTGCAAGCCTTTTCTCTTCCTGCATCAAGACATATATCAGCATAAAACTTCTTTTACTAAACAAATATTACGTTCAAGATATCAGCTTAATTTTAAGCTTCAAACATAGAATTGGTAACATTTTATCTCTGAAAACGTCGACACGCAGAAGAATCTCCCACCAAGTATCAGAAAGTACCAAAACAAGTGAAAACTAACTAAATAACTCAATCAAGAAAAAGATAGAACTGAAACCCATGTCAACCAACCGATAAAAGTAGTTGAATTGGTCATAGTTCTCATCAATATTGATTCAAAAAACTCTCTTCCACTTCTCTTTCTAATCATTTCCGAGTTTGATACAATGTATATTAATAAAAGTAGGATAAACTTAACATACTGGTTAATATAATGAGCTACACATGATAACACTTTAGTAGCTGTCTGGACCTTTTAAACTACGAGAAGTATATATGGTAAAGAATATTCAGCAAGACTCATCTACAAAGAAAAAGAGTATAGTTTAAAAGCAAGTACCTTTGTTTTTCTCTTCAGCTCAGCCCACTTGATAGCCCTGGTGCAAAGCTGCTCAACCCTCTTGTGAAGAGCATGAGATTTTCCTGTAACCAACATCACAACAATTATTAATTTCTAAACTAAATGTACATAGCTCTTGAAAAGTAAACAGTATAGAAACTATATATTTGTGAGACCATGTAAAAATGGAAGGAAAGATGACTTGCCTGTTCTGGGATCCCGGCCAGCAAACACAATGGGCTCCATGCCTCCATCTAGCTCCGGCAAAGCAACTTGCAGAGCCACCTGAATTGGATGCAGCCCCAAAGTACTATTCAGCCACTCCTCCGTGGTCTGGAACACCAAGGGCAACGCAACCAAGTAAGGAACATCAAGCTTCATCAGAGCCTCAATAGCCCTTGGATGATCCTGCCTTGCCGGCCCTCCAACAAGAGCAAAACCAGTCAGTGATATCGCCGAATGGATAAACGGCTTCTTAGTAATCGGGTTGATGAAGAACTTCTCAACCGGCCCTGAAAAGTCAAGCCCGCCGGCGAAAATTGGGATAACTTTAGCCCCCATTGCCTCCAATTCCATAATGACAGCCACATAGTGACCATCATCTCCTGTGACCATGTGACTTCTCTGCAAGACCAACCCAATAACCGGCGCATTTGGACTCTTAAGCTTCTCGTTCGCGTCCCTCCTGCTCCCATACCAATTCAAGTACTCCTTCACATCATCATACATACAAGGAGCCAAAGGGTGCCAAATTCCAGTATCCAAGAACACAACCGGATCCGAATACTCAATCTTAGTACCCTTGAGTGCTGGAACATAAGACCCAGCAATCATTTTCACAAAATTCTGCAAATTATCCGGCGACCCCCCGAGCCAGAACTGCAGGCTGAGAATGTAAAGCCTAGCATCCTGAGCCTTGTCGCTGGGCAGGTACTTCAAGACCTTAGGCAAAGTCCTCACAAGCTTCAACATGCTATCGGCAAACCCAGCCGAGCCCTTCTTCTTCTTGAAGAGCTGGAAAAACGGGCTCTTCGATTGGCCGAGCTGAGACATGCTGAAAGAGCCCAATTTGTTGAGCCTCATGACCTCAGGCATGGAAGGGAACACAAGAACAGCATCAAGCCTGTCACGCTCCTTCTCCACAGCCTCCTTCACTTTCAGAGCAAGCTCCTCCACAAAAATCAAAGACCCAATAAAGATATTGGCGTCCTCAAGATCCAGACAAAAGGTCTTGTAGGTGGCCACGTCCCGAAGCTCCTCCACCAAGTACCCGACCACCTCGTAGGAGGCGTGCCGGTTGGTCTTGTTCAGGCTCTGGACAGCAGCAGTGAGTGAGGACTGGTACTGAGCTTCAAGAACCACATACACAATCTTGACGGTGGGGAGGCCGTCCCGGTTCTCCGGGACAATCCGGCGAACCTCCTGGGAGGTCTGAGTGAAGAGGCCATTGCCAACAGCTGCACATTTCACCTTCAAGCTTGATTTGGAGCTGTGGAGGCTCTGGTTGGTCTTCTTGGGGAGGAAGGAGTGAAGAAAGTAATGCTTCTGGGAACGAGATGAGAGGTGGTCTACTTTGGAACTGGGTAGAGTAAATGGTGAAGAAACCAGAGAAGCCATTGATGGGTTCTGATACAAAAGCTCCTCTGTTTCTTAATGTTTCTAAACTGAAAATGAGAACCAAAAAATAAAAGATACAAGAGCTAAAGATGTAAAAGAAAAGAAACTATGATACAAAATTTGAATGTTATGAACAATTTAGACTCAGATTGTAGAGACTGCCATGGAGCCTCTTCTTCTGGTTTGAGTTCTTGGGCTGTGGGGTTTATAGGTTGTGTGGAGGGAAAGAGTTGGTTTTTTCTGGTGAGTGGAGGAGTGAAGCACACGTGGAGGGAAAGAGGAAGACTATGGAGTGTGTGAAATTTTGAGGCTGAGTTTTGGTTTGTGGAGAGAGAGTGAGAGTTTTGGTTTGGGCTATCTGATATCTGATGAGAGGCTTGATGATGGAGTTTGCTGGGCTGTGATTGGTGGAATTGGATTTCCTTAAAGTACAACATGGCTTGGTGACTGGGTAGTGAGAGATAATGGGATTGGGGGAAAGAGATTTTATGATTTTCTTTTTCTTTTTCTACAATACTTTTAGGGATTCTAATTTGAGCTTGGGTTTCTCAATTGAAAGGAATTGATATCTATTTCTGTGACCCTAATGGGACCAGGTATCCTTGTTCTCTGCCAAGTGATGATCCATCGAATACAGGCTTGTTTTTTCCTCTTTTCTTCTTTTGAGTTAGACATGAAGTAACAATCCAGCAGATAAAACTTACCCCAAAATATAACATACTGTACATAAAATAAAGGAAGGATAACATATTAGAACCAAAATGAGTGTCATGTTTCACTTTTGTCACAACATGGGTCTCCGTTTTTCTGTTTTAAAAAGTTAGCTATGTATGAAATGTCAATAGTATCCTTGTGATAAGGGCACTCATTTTATGATGGACACATATATAGAATGCCCCAAAAGCACAAATTATCTGCATTTCAAAGACTTCTCTCAAGTGCATTCTAATACTAAAGAAACAACTATACAGCCCATCAGCATTCACATTGAGCCAAAGATAACTTAATACTAGTAAAAATGTTAAAGACTTCAAGTATCTGAAACAGCATCATTGAAGTTTCTACTTCCAAAAGATGCTTCAAGTACCCCACAAATTGAGACTCCAACAGAATGCCAGTGTCTTGGACATCTCTGCAATACTATGCAAGCATGTTCTAATGGTTTTTTTTCCTCCCCAGTAGAAAAGGACTTCCGAACTTATTGTCACAACAGTCCAGCTAGGGGTATTCATGTAACGTGTCCAAGAATATACCATCAACTTGAGAGTTGAGATATCGCACAAGAAGATCTCTCTTTTTCATATATAACCCTGATATGCTATCACAAACCATCCTGATTCATCCATATCATCAAATAAAGCCTGCTGCTTTGATGCAAATTTAATGCCTAAGAATTTCAAGTAAACCAATTTATAATGGAAGAGTCTGTAACAGAAACTCCCTTCTACAATAAACTGTCTATCAAGGTTTCAACAAGTTATAGAAAAGAAAGAAAGAAAAAACTACTGCAAGTTTCAAATCCTTCCAACACCAGTCCTCTTCTACACCTGCCACCCAAGTTAATGAGAACCATAATTTTGTTATCTCAAATTAGGGCATTGCAAAATTGCAACACGTTCCATGATCGCAAGCATTTTCTTTTGGCTTCTACCTCTTAGGTAAGCAATGACCAATGTTCCAGAGAACTATAATCCATCGTATCAATTTAGAACTAAGATTAAAGATTATTATGCTGTTCAATAAGTTATGGAAGAGAAGGATAATAACAATGAAAATGCATACGGAAGATCAGATATATGACCTCCTCACCCCCTGAAGGTCAAGGATCTGACTTGATCAAATGCTTTGATGACAGCAAAAACTTCACTAACAGAAGAAAACAGACAATCTATTTGCTCTATCAACGCAATGGGTAGACCTTCTTAAGAAAAATCTACAGCACTGACAAAATTGATTTATAATACTACCCTCCAAATCAAATCTACAGACTACAGCACTGACTCCCATAATATGAGACCAAAATTGATTGATGATGCTATGAAAAAAAAAAATCTTTCTCCAGACTTTCTAATGTCAATTCAGAAACAAGATGGAATGGACATATGATTTAGGATTAGCTACCCACCAGATGCACTGAATTTAACCGGAAAATCCATCCGCACTTAAAATTTAAGCCTAGTCAACCTCCATACCAGAGATGGCTTCATCTAAAATTTTCTGAAGTTCCTTTACCCTTTGCCTTGTCAGTGCAACACAATCCTGCAACAGGAGCAATCTACAGTCACTACAACAGTAACTTTTTAAGGAATTAAATTTCATTTTGCAACGCGATTGTTTATGGTCATTACAAGAACGGAAAGTTTAAAATAGTACACCAGGGGACTGACCTGAACAGCTGAAGTATAGGCAAGAACTGATCCGCCTGGCTTGTAAAGAGACACAAGTTGACTGGACGAGTTTAATACTACAGTTACCATAGTTTCCATGATTGACTCTTCCTCGGCAGTGGGGTCTGTCAAGATATAATTCTTGTGAAGTATGCATGTCAATGAGAATGGAATGTTATTCAGAGACAGTTTCCTCTTCTCTTTATTGACTGCCTCTTTTCCCAACTTTCCTCCCTCATCTTCTGCAGACACAACGACTACTTTCCCATCATCATTCAGGGACACTACAGGGATTTGCACTGCAAAGCATAAAATTTATATTTTGGGTTAGCTGTGACGTACAAAGAACAAATCTGCAGAGTTTGACTTTTAATGAGTTCCAGTGCCTATAGAGTGAACATTTTACTTTAAGCTACTCTGCTGCAGACATGCCAAATCCTGCATGTTTAAGAAACTTGGGAAAAGGCAAAGCTCACCAAGATACAGGTCTTGAATCATATATTCAGCAAAACATCCAATAGAGATAGACAGTTTCAATGAAAACTCTTAAGAACCATGCATAATCTTACAGTACTTCACACGTCAGCAATACTAGAAATTTTTACAATATTTAATAACATGAACTAACACTTCCTTAATGTATATAATATAACATGTAGTAAAGACAATTGGAAAGTTTGATACTTGCAGTAAATTTTTTGTGTGGATATCCAAATCCATTTGGATGTGTTACATATTTATTCCATTGAGCACATTAACTTGTCCCAAAAAAATACCTAATAAGAATGGTGTCACCTTTCATGCCTCAATCACTATGCACTATGAAGTTTTACAGAGAAGATAATTCCTCTCTTGCTAGCCAATAGCCATATGTCATTGCCTTGAATTTTTCCCCAGCAGCAACATTCATTTGAATATACTCTTCTAAACTTCTTTTACGAAAATAATTGAAAGATCACTCTTTCAATGATTAAAATGTTTATAGGATATCCAAACCCATTTGGATGTGTTACATATTTATTCCATTGAGCACATTAACTTGTTTGAGAGGAAATCACCAACCAAGAGTATGAAATTGCATGTTGGGGTAATTGGAATGCTTAGGTTTTGAGGAAGTAATAGAATTTATGCTCGTGTATTCGTTCCATAAATGGTACCGTGTGATTAAAAAAAAGGTTGAAAATCTTACGATGAGAAAAGGCAGCTACAGCTGAAAGCAATGCAGCATCGAAAAGAGCACCATCAGCATCCAAACAATAAATATCCTGAAAAAGATAACATATTTCTTTCTCATAAGACGCAAAACAAATAATATTAACTATTTAACTATGGCCCAAATAACTTGCTAAATTGGAAGCAACATACATATAGTAATGATTGCAGAAAAGAAGTGGATAAAACTCAAATCAAATGACAAGTAAATACATCTACCAAGGGTAAAATGAAGAATATGAATAAAGAAGCACTACCAGGTATGCCATCCAAGCAGCTTTTCCACTGACCAAGGACAATTCCTTCAAACTGATCATGCCAGAACTGCAATAACCATCATTCCAAGATTGTTTATCAAACAAGGGATGAAGATTTAACAGGGTAGAAAGATAACGATAACCAAGAACATTGATCATCAAGTGAAAACAGTATTTGGATTATAAGAGTCAATAATATGCTTTAGGCAAAACAAAAGAGATAAAAAGGAAACAAATATATAAGGTGACACTTGCAGCTTATATTTTGATAAAACACATAGCTCCAGATTCAGCTCAAAAGCAACCAGAGCAACATGCTTAGTGTAACTGACTCAACTACAAAAAAATTAGGCTATGTACCAGTCATGGTGCAAGGCACGGAGATTTGCCAATAAATTGACTTGAGCAAATTTATGCACGTTGTTCCGGTCAAGAGTGGCTAACAACTTCCATTGCTTTGAATTACAAATGACATAAAATGAATCCATTAGGAATAATGCATTGTCCGAGACTACTACACTACTAGTACTAGTAACCTGCTGGTGTATAATACCTCCTACATACACTTAATGCTCAACTTATATGAAGTGCTTCCCTTTATTATTATCTCCATAGAGCTGAAAAGGAGAATGGAGTTTCAGTCTTTAATTTCATGAAAAACTAGTACAAAACTAAACCATCTATGATAGCTCAATAAAGCTACTAATAATACATGCATCAATACATATGTGTCTGTACATCAAGATATATATTAATAAGCAACGCAAGTTATGTCAAACTATTTCACCTTTATGATAGAAAACAAGAATAAAAGAAACTGCAGGTCCAACGATATAACTGTGGGAAAGAAATTATGCATCAGTAAACAACTATATAAATACTGACATGCCTTAATATAGTGTCTGATAGCTGCTTTGACACAACAGGGGCTGCCTCGGCTGGCCTACCAGGCCTAACAATAGGAGAACAAATTGGAGGCATATGGAACTCGATAGCTGAAAACGACAAGATCTTTCAAATCAGCACCCAATAAATAAAAGTGAACACGGACAAATATTTTGGAGAAAACGCAATTCATGACACACAACCTAGGCATCCCTCATCTGGTGCCTCAACGGAAGGAGTCATGACCTCCATCTTAATAGCAGCCAACATGGTCTGTACAACATTTTGGATCAGATGTTACACCAAAAGGCTAAAGAAATACTCAACCATCATAACTCAAAAACATATACTTTATTTAAATAGAAGAAATCATACAAATGCTCAGGGGGAGAATCACTTACAGTTGAGCCAACCTTTGCTAGTGCTGACCCATTAGCTGATGCAACAGCCCCTAAACAAATTTGTTAAGAGAGGGGGGTTAAGTTTAAGTTTAACAGGACCTTGAACAATAAAAATCCAAACAAAGAATGTCATGAATAGATTGTTGATAAAAATAAACAAAATTCAAACAAACCAAGGGCTATGGTAGTATCTCTAGCTCTTCTAAGAGGTCTAGCATCAGGCCGTATAGATTCCACAAGATGGCGCTCATAAAAGCGAAGAGGGAAGAGGCGTCGGAAAGCATCCACCTCCATCTCTGCTGACAAATCCCCCGGAGGAGCATCTGGCAACCCCATAGTGTCTTCTTTTATCACAATTAGAGTACTCCCAGCTCACCTTTTCAAAACAGTCATTCAATGCAATGGAAAAAAAAAAATCATAAAACCAAGCAACATATATGATATATCAGCTTCCAAATGAATCAAAAAGCTAAAAGAAACTACCACAAAACAATTAGACAACAAAAAAACAAAGGAAGAAAATAGTTTAATTAATCATGATATCTCAATAAAGAAAAAGCAAAGGCGTAAAATGAAAACTCCATGCTCCCTCCCTTACATCCAGAAAACATAAGGATGAATATAAATAATTTATAAATGTAAACAACAAATCAATAAGTGAGCCCCAAATGTGTAAGACAATAATAAGAGACACAATGGTAAACATATGAAAGTTTTGAAATTTCATCAGCAAAAAAAAAAAAATCTTTTACAAAATTTCCAAGCTCCATGATTCACAGACCCTCAAGTGATTGAATGAGATTCCCAGAACATAGAGCCTATTAGGGAACAAAACCCCAAACGGCCTACGTATATTTTCATTACTAGCATTCATCACAGACCATATTACATAACTAGAGCAGAAACAAGGTCTCTGAAAATACCTTGTACCTTAAACAAAGCTTCGTACACATTGTTCAACAAATATAGGTATTACACGAGATCCATAGACCAGAAACACCAAAATCTTACCAAAAATAGCATGCAAAATACGACGAAACAACAGTGTCAGAGACAGAAAATGAGATGGACTCTATAGATACACATATATGAAAAAAAGAGACCGGACACAAGAAGAGGATGAGGAAAGTGGAGGGAAGCACTAACCTTTTGACGAAGAACACTGACGGTACCAGCGAGAACAAGAAGAAGAAGAAAAGCACCCCTTCAGTTTCAGGGCAAAAAATACTCTTCCAGTACGAGACAATACGTCGTCGTTTCTTTCAAATCTCTCTTTTTTATCTGTATCTTCGCATCCGTCGGGCCTGCCGGCCCGACCCAAATTTGCTAATCTGGAGCTCCTCTCGGCCCATTTTCACATCAAACACTCCTTACACAGAAACTGTTAATTCCAGTTCCTAAAACCCTAAAACGCAGAGAAGAACCAGCAATGGCGTGCAACGCGTCGACGTGCCAATCCGATTGCTACAAGGACGAAGATGAACCAGTGCAGTTGTCGGTTCCGGAGGCGAACAACAAGCCAGCCACCAATACTATTAACGATCACCAGAATTTATGCATCAAATGCAAGGCTATCGAGCCCATTTCCGGCGGCGGCGCCGACGACGGACGTCACTGTGCCGATTGCTTCCGCGCCAATTTGTTCGGGAAGTTCAGGCTCTCCGTTACCTCCCATGCCATGATTACTCCTTCCGATAACGTTCTCGTGGCTTTCTCCGGCGGCCCTGCCTCCAGGTAATTAGCAGAACAGTTTAAAAAAATGCTGATTTTCGATGTCCACATTAGTTTTGTGCCCTAAGTTACATGTATTTGTGCGGTTTCAGGGTGGCTTTACAGTTTGTACACGAGTTACAGTATAAGGCACAGAAGAATTATGATGCGAGTAGAGATCGGTCTCTGCCGGTTTTTGGTGTTGGAGTTGCTTTTATTGATGAAAGCTCTGTTTATGAAGTTCCAAAGTGTGAATTTGATGAAGGAATTGATGAAATAAGATTGACTGTGTTGAACCTGTCCCCACCAACTAAAAAATTGCATATTGTTCCTATTGAAAGTGTTTACTCTGCGGATTCCTCGGAGGGAAGGGACAAATTGAAAGCCTTGCTTGATGAGATTGATGATGCCACTGGGAAGGAAGATTTTCTGCTACATTTACGAATGTTGTGCTTGCAAAAGGTTAGGTTTGAAGTAAAATATTGAATTCAAAGATTAGTATGATGTAGCAAGCAAGTTCACTCAGCATTTTTTTCGCTTCTTTTTATTCAGGTTGCCTCCGAACAAGGATACAACAGAATTGTTCTAGGATCATGCACGTCGAGGATCGCTTGTCATGTCCTTTCTGCCACTGTGAAGGTTTGTTCTTAGATTGCATTAAGAGTTGAGATGAATCCTTGTTTGCGGAATGAATAATTCATCTAATAATTATAGTGTCAAGATAGGCATTTTTAATTCATTATAGAGGAGTGTTGATTTCAATTTGGAATTTCTGAATTTGTGAGGTACTCTGAGATACACCATGATAGTTTGAGCAATTTATTGGAGAAGTTGCTATGATAATTGATATGCACCTCTCTGAGGATCATTGTTTGTGCTAGTTTGCTAGTTTTATTTTGGGTTAATTAGTTTTGCCTCCCCTGGACTGATAATTTTTTTGGATTTAGCCCCTGGACTCAAAACCATATGGTTTTGGCCCTTAAAGTTTTAATCTTTTTTATTT
>JAYMSZ010001035.1:0-15832 GCA_036897665.1 Pelargonium citronellum | reverse complement strand
ATGGGGGTTTACTACGGATGGTGGGGTCCAGAATTGAAGTGCTATGAACTCTCTTTTTCTATTAAATGATGATTATTGTGTTTATTCGATGTTTATATGTTCATGCATGTTTATGTGTTGGACTTGTGTTTTGGTTAGCATTTGAAAGTTGTGATTTTTGTGAATAGTCTTGAATGTTTCTGTTGTTTATTGGTATGATAATTGAACTTGGGCTGTGGCAGTTATTGAATTTTAGTTTCTTTATGCTTTGCTATGTTATTTGTGGCAATTACTTTGATGGGTTGAATCAGAATTGAGGAATTGAATTTGAGTTTTGTGAATTTTGAGGTTGTAAGAAATAGTTTTTTTGCTGGAATTGAGGAATGTTTGATTTTTGAAGTGATAAAAGTTTTGGGATTGTACTATGAATGGTGTTTTCCAGAAATGAAGTTATGTGATCTTTCTCTTCTGCTATTGAATGATGATTATTGTGTTTGTTTGATGTTCATTTGTTCATGCATGATTCAATGATTGATTTGTGTTTTGGTTAGCTTATGAGAATTTCATTTTTTTTTTCTTCTACCTATACTCTTGCATTTGAAAATCTTGCTTTTTGTGAATTGTGTTGCATGTTTTGTTTGTTTATTGGTGTGAATATGCTCTTTGTCGTACTGAGATAGTGAGTTAGATATTTGAACTTGGGCATGTAGGTAGTTCTTGATTTGGATGAGACTCTAGTTTGCGCATATGAATCTTCTAGCTTGCCCGATATTGTTTGTACTCAAGCAACAGAGGCTGGATTGAAGTGGTTTGATTTGGAATGCATATCTTCAGAAAAGGTTTCTTCTTCTTTTTTTTCTTTCCGTTTTTTGTTTTTCATAATGCTATTGTTCATATATTTTTGTCTAATATATGTGTGACGGATGTGAAATATTCGGTGAAGCAAAATGAAGGAAAGCCAAAGATCAGTTACGTGACAGTGTTTGAACGTCCTGGTCTGCACGAGTTTTTAAGACGGACTAGTGAATTTGCAGATCTCGTTCTGTTTACTGCCGGTCTTGAAGGTTTCTTGTTGCTGTTTCACTAGTTTCTTGATCTTATATTTTGATGTATTTTTTTTTCATAATTCATGTTTTGTTTTATGCATCGCACAGGTTATGCTAGACCACTTGTTGACAGGATTGATGAGAAAAAGCGATTTGGGCTTCGTCTTTATCGGCCTTCGACAGTGAGCACGTATGTTTCGAATTCTATCTCTTAGGATCGTTTAAATTTGGTACCATTCAAAACAAAATGAATAATTGGGGGACCAAACTGGAACATTTCCCCGTGAAAAATACTCCAAAACTGTCATTACTCAGCTCGTATCAATTCACTTCTTATGCGAACATCATATTGAAGTTGCTTATGCTGCCCAGAGCATTTTAGTTTATATAGTCATCACACGAGACAACATTTAGAGACAATCGTAAATGTTCCACCTTGATTTTTGTCCCACAGCATGAAATTCACAGTGTTATCTCATATTTTTTGACATTGGTTGTCGTAAATTTAACTTTGTGCTTCATTTCTCAGTGAAACGATGTAATCTTTGACAATATTTAAACTACAGGGAATACCGAGATCACGTGAAGGATCTTTCGTGTTTATCAAAAGATATGAGTCGGGTTGTTCTTGTCGATAACAATCCATTCAGTTTCTTGCTGCAACCGATGAATGGAATTCCGTGCATTCCTTTCTCTGCCGGACAGCCTCAAGACGATCAGGTAAGCGGCTTTACCCAATAAATGGAACATAGGCTGGTTTGAGATTTTCCCCAGAAAACGCTCTCCTTGAGTCCTCACATTTCGTGTTTTGCCACGCTTTGCAGCTTTTGGAGGTTCTCCTCCCGCTCCTAAAACAACTGTCCCAGCAAGAGGACGTAAGGCCGGTACTATACGAAAGGTTCCACATGCCCGAATGGTTCCGAATACATGGAATTCCTTCTACTTAACCCGAAAAATAAGTAGCTAGCGCTGATTCTTCCATAGAAACCCGAGCAGAAACTCATGGCAGCGCGTGCTGCCGGAAGTTTTCAGTTGTATATTATCGACATTGTGTTGCTGAGCTACAAGACTCATGATGATCGCCTGTAACGGCTAGGGCATTGCTTTTTTCATTGAAGATTCGCATCGAAGCTGAGTAATTGCCATTGTTGCGTAAGCTCTCATTCTTTTGTAATTATCATATATGTCTTCTATTTAGAGTATAGAATAATTTGGAAATGTTTTAAAGATTTGTGTTTCTTTGTAATGAATTGGGTTTTTGTTTGTGTAATTGTAACTATCTCTTATAAAATGTATCTTCTTTTATCATTTTGGTACAATCTAGTCCATCATTTCTCACTTAATTTTATTTTCTGATAAATGTCTCGAATTAGACTTGTTTTCAAGTTTACCGATATGTATATTTGGCGATCGTGCCAAGCTGGAAAATGCAAATATTCTTGTATGATTATTTGTTGTCAATTATAATGTGTCTCGCCAGTTAACGTGGGGCGTTAAAAAGTTGTTATATAAGATTCGTGTTAACATGTGCAAATGCCCCGATTTAGAACCAAAATATTGACCCAAAATTAAACTCTGGCATATAAAATTTTATCCACATTTTTGCGGATTTGATTTTTCGAACCAAACCCAAATAACTTTTGATTAGGTCAGCCCACACGAACTCTTACACTTCTTTTCTCCCAAAATGAGTATCACGTTTTCTCTTGAATTTGTCGTCCTTTTTCTTTTTAATCTTTTATAGTAAGTTAGTTATACGTGAATTGTCAAGTCATGCCTTTATAACAAGTCAGTATCTATTAACACAGAATAACGAGGATACAAGAGTAAGTATATAAAATTAACTAACTTATCTTTAATCTTTCTCAAAATGGAAACAATGACACTCATTTCAAAATGGATGAAGGATTTTGCATGTGATCCTCGAAAACTGCGATTTCATGTCCTTTTTTAAAGGAGTTTGATTTAAAGTAACCTCAACCCAATTTTGATTCGAGAATCGAAACTCGAATTGTCAGCTCTACTCAATCCCTTAAAGTGGGCCAAGTGTAGTAAAAAAAAAATCATTCTATACCCAAAAGGCCCAAACACAAAAATAGCTTCTTAGTTTAGATAAGCAACACAATCCAATCCACACCACCACCTTCAAAAACCAAACCAAAGTACCAAACATGTCAATAATTCAACTCCACCACCACCGCTGCGCCACCGCCTTAAACCACCAGACACCACCACTCTCCGGCAACAAAAAAACACCCCCATTTCTCATCGTCGCCACGTCATCATCGCCGCCACGGTCGCCGTCGCCGTTGTCGAACGCGAAGCAGCTCCTGCAGTCCGGCGCCGTGAGGGCCATAGAGCCGAAAGACGCCGGCGCCGCCGTGGGATCGGAAGGGTACGTGTTGCTGGACATAAGGCCGGCGTGGGAGAGGGAGAAGGCACGTGTGAAGGGGTCGCTGCACGTGCCGCTGTACGTGGAGGACGAGGATGGCAGTCCCGTAACATTGCTGAAAAAGTGGGTGCATTTTGGGTATATTGGGCTGTGGACTGGACAGTACTTCACCACCTTGAATCCTGATTTTTTGGCCCAAATGGAGGCTGCGGTTCCGGATAAGACCACCAAGTTGCTTGTTGCTTGTGGTGAAGGTCTTAGGTAACATTTTACTTTTTTAGTGTGTTTTTTATTAGTCCGGTCCGGTACTTGAACAGATTTTAGTCGGTCCGGTTTTCGGTCCTCTAATATATGAGAATTTGGTCAAGTATTTTATTTGACCCGTTATAATTAGAGCTAATAAATAAGCCAATTTTCGTAAGACAGGATTTGGCTCAGGATTGCCCATTTTTTATTCCAGAGTTTCTTTGAATTTGAACGTTATCACTTAGTAAGTTTTCGTACTAAGGCTCAATTCAATTCAGTCCGTTGCGTCTACCGATTTCGTCATACCATTTATGCTAAATCCATTAAATTCATTAGAATTAGATAGATACATATTCCTATCTCGGGTCAAGCTGAAGTATAAGCAGAACGATAAAAAGAATGTATTATGCTTATCATACCACTTTTTGTTCGTGATGCTGCTCATTTTGCTAGCAAACTAGGCCACAAGCCACAATTGATTCAAGCCTACTCGGGCTCAATTCTAAACGAGTTGGGCTCAATTCTAAACGAGTTCAGCTAAACATGCACTTGTTTATTGGGCTAATTTTTCGCTAGCCTATGTATAGCATTTTCATATTGAATCAGAAATGACCAATCATAATAAAGTATCAATCATAATTTGTTTGACTCGTTAAATCAAATCAATGAAATCACAAAATTTCACTCAATATTAGTCAAGTCAGTGTGACAAATTTATCTTTATCGTAATTTTTTACCATGTGACCAAAATATGTGGATGTAGGTCAATGGTTGCGGCTTCAAAGCTATATGGAGGAGAATACAAAAACTTGGGATGGCTGGCCGGAGGATTCAACCGATCCAAAGATGGAGATTTTGGTGAAGTTGAAGGAGATGAGAAGCTCCAATATGCTGCTATTGGTGGCACTTCTTACATTTTCCTCAAATTGCTCATTCTTTTGCGAGTTTTGGACTAAGTAGTAGCAACTTACAATTGTGAGCTGTGTTTTTGGGCAAAACTATGCCACTTTTGTGTTTCTTGTGTAGTATTTGCTATTGCATTTCCAAGTTTACAAGTCAAGAGCAATCATTCTTTTATCAAATCAATCATCTAAGTGAGATATGTGTGGGCTAGATGTGGCACTTTCGGGTTTCAGGTTGGTACATGAATTCGACATGAAAACGTTTTGCACTGTAGATTCAACTTAAAAGTTTATTGAATAGAATTTTAAGTGTCTGCAGGTGTGAATCTGATTGTGGGCTCTAATAACTAACCTATTTAACACAAAAGATACCAAGTGACTAAATTAAAAGTAATTGCGTATCAATTAAATAAAAACAGAAATCAAACTGAGACAAAATTGATGCTAAAAGATCATTTTGGACCATTCTCTCATTTCGAGGCACACGAGTGACGAGTTCATTTGACATGGAGCCAATAATTTGAAACCAAATTTGCAACGGTCGAAACCTGACCCACATTTGTGTGAGTTTGAGTCACACAAAATAAACTCGTTTTATTTACGTTGTAGTCAGAATAACAAATAAATATTTGCTGCACTTAGCAGAAAAGAATTGCAAGTATCAGAATCAATACAATATCCCAACACAATTTGAACAAGATCATCCAAATGCCAACCTTTCAGAACGAAAATAATAATCTTATTAATTTGGCACATTTAATCTCAAACTCGAAGCGCTTCGATGTTTCTACACTGAAAAAATATGGTTGCACAGTGAAAACCGTACTGATAAAATGAAAGGTATAATGGTCATTCCTCTTTTGAAGACTGCTCTGAAAACCACATCATCAACAGAATATATATTTTGAATTCATTTCATTGATTGGCAAGAAAGCATAGGTACCTTGTGATGAAAGATATCCGGCAAAAGCAAGAGTTACAAAAAGCTGAGTATTGCTTAAACCGTAAAAATCTTCCTTACTTTCTTCATGCTTCTACGACAGATTGGGCATGTACCTGCCGCTTCCACTATCCTGCAGATTTTAGATCAATGCACATTGTTAACTCGGAATCTGCATAGGACTTTTCTCCAAGTCTCGTTTTGAGCAAAATAAGTGCAATTTACATATTGCCTCACAAACATAAAACTACAGAAGAAATGATAGACCGAAAATTGATTTTTCAAGTTCTGGTATTTCGCACTAAAAGGGAAGTCCTCGTAGGTGGATCAGTCAAAGCAAATGTAAAGTTTTCAATAGACATTATGATTGTCAAACACTGTCACCTACTTTGTTCCACCATGACTAAATGCTGCAGATATGATCATGTGGTTGTTGGGAGGTAAAATATTAAGCTTGGACTCAACTAGGGCTTTTCCAAGAGTTGTTCAGCTTTCTTGCACTCATATACTAAGATTTATGGTATCTGAGATCACTACACAATACAAAATTCCTTTACATTCACCCGTGATTTTTAACGTTTTTCCTTCACCTGATGATTATGGTCATTATGTTAAGACTATATCGTCGTCGTCTTTGAAGTATAGACTATAGAGCCACTAAACTAACATCAGAAAATTTTCCTTATATGACTTAACTTTTATAAAACCCATGCATTACCTAGAGTAGAGGCCTAAGGCATGGGTTTTCGACAAGCCAGTTCATTGTGATTTCTGGATGCACAAATATGATTTGACACCCGTCATGTGGCTTGATTAGTAACTCTTGTATATTGTATTATTGACATGCATATATAAGCAGTAGATGGAGTACCACTGGGCCTCGACACTAACGTCAACAGATTAGACTAAAATTCGTATGGGGTTAGGACTTAGGACTTGGGAGTTATAAATAGCTGATGCACAGCTTCTTTTGGTTTTTGGCTTATGTTTGATTTCTGAGAAGCTAAGATTTCATTGTTCTTCAATCGTCGTTTCTAATAAAAGTTGCATTAATGACAGTAATTTAAAGTCTGGTTGCTACCAAAACTTCACTCAGGTTCTACAGTCGGTATATTTAAAAACTTAAGTATGATAAAGGACAACTTATGCAATAACTTTCAAGCTTAGATTTGATGAACGGATGAGGGTGGAGGGTCATTACCTGGTTCCGCATTCATAACAAGCTACACAGTGTCCGCATGGAAGAAAGAAACAGTCTCTGGGAGCATCGAAGCAAATGGCACAAAGGCGACGAGTATTATTACTCGTTTCGCCATCTCCTGATTTCCCTTCATGGGATCCCACGGCCAGAAAGTCATCAAGATCCTCCTCATCATGCGATAAAGAATCATAAGAAGAACCCCAACTTAAAAGGTCGTCATCCTTAAGCAGAGGAGCTCTCTCAGAGCCTACCTCTCCATATTGACCTATTGCAGCTTCACGGCTACACTGGAGCTTGTTTAAGAAATTGAAGGCCAATAACATAAGCGCAGTCATTCCACCTGCAAAAAAGAAAAAGAAAATATAGTAATGCTAAGATATTCATACACAAGAATTGTTAAATAATAAACCGAAGAAAAAGGTATACCTATGCCAAGAATATATGTGACCCATCTCGGTCCATAGGATAGTCTGACAGACCATTCATCATTAGGCGTACCCTGAAGTAAACCAAAATACTCAGACTATGCATCCATTGAATGAGAAATAACTGTTTTGCAGCTTATTTTCTGTGACATATTCTTTGATATTCCTCTTGTTTTAATTTTGGGTTAATCTTGTAAATGATCCTTTTAACTATACACGCCTAACATACTTCATTGATCCTTTAACTGTTCGATCTCATCACCAATGCACACGCACACACAAATGAATTGTGCATGTGCAAAACATGAAACTAAAATTAAAGTTAATTTTAGGTCGTGAGATTGAATAGTATACGGACTAAGGATCAATGGTGATTTAAAAATAGATGGCGATCAAGTATGGTAAGCGTGTATAGTTGGAGGATCATTTGAAACTCTAACCCTTTCTTAATCTTTTACCTTCCTCGATCAGTTTTCCATTTTTACGACTAATTCCTAAAACAAGCATTTCACAATGACTGAGAATGTCAAGAAAATTAGACCATACCTGTTCTGGACCAGGAGAAGTTAAGAGAATAGTATTTCCATTTGGAAACAGAACGTCAGAAGTGCACAGGCTTTGACTGAAAGTACACTTGTAATAAGCATCAGAAGTGTTATAAAGCAAAGCCCTCACGGTTAGGTTTAGTCGAACCTGTTAAAGGTAAGGATTAGCCAAAGTGAATAGAATAAATGCTAATCGTGGAAAAATAGCATCACAATTGAAGGACAAAATAAAATCAATGAGACAATTAACTTCGGATTCATGGGGGGAGGGGGGGTACATGATTATCTCGACAGTCACATTGTAACTATCCTGGAGCAAATCACATAGTAGTATAGGCTGAAAGTTAGCATCATTACCTCCACATCATCCAAATTCAAGTTTCCCAAAGCGATATAGTAACTAGAAGACACATATATGTATTGGTTGATCATCCCACTTCCTGTGGAGGAGTTGACATCATTAGTATGTAACTAATATGCACACGCATAAAAAGAAAAACATGCTTCTCAAAGTCCATCTCACCAGAAATGGCATTCCATGACAATGTTGTATTAGGATAGGTTGGGTCCTCAAGCCATTGAGCAAGGCCATCACTCCCTGCAGTAAATTGATGAAAGGAAGTGAAGAGGTGAAGAACTAACAAAATTTCCTATTATGAATACTCAGGTTCAAGCCTCCCTTCATGGTGTTGGTATTGCCTAACAAAAAAAAAATATTGGTTTGGGCTTCCACTATCAAAAGGTCAACATTATTAGAATGCATTCAATTGCACCATTATATGTGGCATTTTTAATTTATATTTTATCAATGTGGGGATTTAATACTCACTTCAACAAGTTATATTGGACTGCAGGCTGCAGCCCCGAGTCATAGCATAATATTTTTCTCCTTTGTTAGGTAAGACTGGGTTCATGATGATGGTTGTGAACAAACAAATTACTTCAGATTTAGATAAAAAGATGGGATAGTTAATGGTTCCTTGATAAGAAATTTATTTAATGGAAAAAATGTGTAAAGGATTAGATTATCTAAGCAATATTGTTTGGATCGGAGCTCAAACACCCAATTTCCCTCCACTTTCTTGAGTTGTATATAGGATCAATATCTAAATGGTGTCTTATACTAAAATTATATTCACATACCCATTTTTATAAGTTTCAACAAACCATTTGGTCAGAGTTATATTAATTAGGCTACACTAAAATAACTCCCAGGTGTTCAATGTGGTTTTAGAAACTATCTCAATCTCATGCAGCCGCATACTTAATCTGGGGAACATTACTAGAACAAACAAAGCAACAAGTGACTCCGCTAATATAGCTTCCTTAACCTTGCTTCAGTTGAAGAGTTCTGTTTCTATGAATGGCATTATCAAATACCAGCCCATTGAAGAGAATGTTCGAAGATGAGAAATGAATGAATGAAATTGCACTCTATCAGATTAAAAGTAATGTAAACATGACAAATGGAGATATCAAATTTTCATAAACAAGAGAAAGTTGGACTTCCGTTATTGACCCAGTAGTATGTACATGCTGATGAAGGAAACACGATTAAAAGTATAATGATCCAACCAAATTGAAGAAAATGGACACCTCTGGCAATAATGAGGAAGATGGAGGAGCCTGAGGAGCTCACACTGTATGAAATATTTATTTCCGAACCCTCATTCAGGTAATATATCCAATCCTGAAGAACAAGACAATCAGTGATGCCTCAACACCAATAACACTAAGAGCAATCCACTACATGTACATTCTATAAAAAAAATTAACTTGCCTTGTAAGAATCAGCTGTAACAGATACATTATAAGTTTTGGACCAAGTGGCTACAACATCAAGAGGTGGAGACTTGTAAAAACCATATACCGCCAGGGCAGGCTTTGTGTCATCCAATTCAACCACCTAGTAATATGAGCCAACCTCAAATTTCAAATTAGCAAACAAAAAAATTTATAAGATATTAAGTGTGAGTTGCAAAGGGTGCAAGAAAATGGCCATTTACCTTAACAGACTGCACAAATATGGGGTTAGGCTGTACAAGAACAGAGCTGTTCGGACCAAGAATAAAATTTGAAGACCCGTAAACGCCCAATATGAGAGTCATCGACACTGCATTTGTCAAATTAGATCATAAAATTCCCCAATTAAGCTGCCAAACACCATAAACTTACACTAACTCAAAAATGTGATACAATGAACCATCATGCATAAGCTGAAGCTAAATATTATAATGAAGAAAACAATAATTTCAATTACTGTACACAGTTAACAAATTAAGAACATAACTGTTGGGACCAAGAGGTCCAAGACTAAAATTCAAAGACTGGTTATCGCCCAATATGAGTCACAGACACTGCAATTTTCAGATTCAATCGTAAAACTTCCTAATTAAGCTGCCAAACAGCATAAACATACACTAATTCAAAAATGTGATACAATGAATTATCAAAGCTCAAGCTCAATATTAAAATGAAGTAAACAATTAACAAATTAAGAACATAACTGTTGGGATCAAGACTAAAATTCAAAGACACATAAACGCCAAGGGAGTCATATACACTGCAATTTTCAGATTATATCATAAAATTGCCTAATTAAGCTGCCAAACAGCATATACATACAGTAACTAAATAATGTGATACAATGAATCATCAAGCACAAGCTCGAGCTCAATATTATAATGAAGGAAACAATGATTTCAATTAATGCAAACAACTGACAAATTAAGAACAGAACAGGTATGAGAGTCACAGACACTGCAATTTTCAAATCAGATCATAAAGTTCCCTAATTAAGCTCCCAAACAGCATAAACATACACTAATTCAAAAATACGATGCAATGAACCATCAAGCAAAAGCTCAAGCTCAATTACACAACTTCAATTAGGGTAAAAAAAAAAAGTGCACAAACCGAAGAACCAGAAGGTGAGAACAACGATGACGCAGGACCAAGTATCGTCTCTAATCGTCGCCGAATCCTCAAACCCCACGACGTTCCTTCTGTAAGAGAAGCCGAATCGCCGCGGCTCGGTCTCCGGCTCTCTGGAATGTAAGTGATTCTCAACTTCACCCTGATCTCGCCCGCTGTCGCGATCATCTTCTTCCTCGCGAACCTGAGAAGAGCTCGGAGAAGAAGAAGAAGCACCAGAGGAGTCTCTGTTGACCGTAGAAGAAGATGCTGGATTGTGCTGTGGATCCTCCATTCTAGAAGTAGAAAGAAACAAAACCAAATCGAATTGAATGGAATTGATTGAATTGGATTGGATTGAGAATAAACCCTAGATTCGTATTGGGGGTGAAGAGAAGAGTCCATGGTTGTGGAGGTGTGTTTTGGTACGTGAACTGGAACTCGCACCAATCAGTCGTCGTCGTCGTCGCTGGAATGGTAGTTGGGAGAGGAAGTGACAGTTAAAAGAAGTTGGTGCTGCTATTCTTTGTTCTAGTTTCTCTCTATAACTAACTGGTGTCCACGTGGACCAATAGATGGTTTTGGTTTTTACACACGGCGGATTGTGATTGGTTGAGTAAACAAGTCAAATAGTGAATCTTGCCACGCAGGCCATGCTCTGAACTAAACGGATCGGGGCACAATACTATTTTTATTTTATCAAGTTTGATATACAGAATACACGTCGCAATCTGCGCAGAGAATACGTATTTCATTGTTTATAATTTCAAATCAGTTTTAACGAACAATCACTCAAAGTATATGATATGATCGTGCTCTTATAAATTAATTTATCGACCACTTTATTAAGTGTTAGGAGAAAATGATTTCACGCTAAAATTTTAATGCATACAAATGACTCGAGCTGATACTAACTATTGATTTACTATAATTTGAAATAGAAGAATATATTTTTTAATTAATATTTTATTTTTGCATCACAGTACTTGCGAGAGTCTATATTGAGAAAAATAAATTAAACTAATCTTTAAAATAATTTAAGTATATTTTATTTATTTATTTATTTTATAAAAAAAAACTTCAAACCGACCTAACACAACTTGCAACCGGAAGAAATGAACATTTCATGCGTCGTTGGAGCATGCACGTTGCGTGTATATTTTTGCATCAATCAATGTTTGTAAGTCTACCGAATTAGTTGTATGATAATTTAGTATTATCTAGTTACACATTAATTTTTTAATCGATTGATATTTTACCAACAAAAATGTCAAGAATAAATCGCATACGTCAATTTTCTTCATGAAAGTACGTGAATTAATCAAAATTATGTTATGTATTTTCAACTTGAACTCGAAATATTTTGATCCGATTTAAAATCCGAATTAGCAGCTCTAACTCAAACCTTCCCCAATTAGTACATTTAAGAAGAAAAAAAGTCTTTAAACAAAACGCTTTCTTCGCAGCAAAAACAAGAAAAATTCAAAACCTTGTTACGACTAATGACAGGCTGTTACCAATTTTGTCCCGGGAGAAACAGCTAATTTACACTTCAGTCCCCAACCCCAGCTCACATCCCACCGCCGCGCTGGCCACTCTGTCAGGGACAATAAAGTAATTTCACTCCCACACGTCAACCAAAGAAGAAACCACTTCTCACCGGAGTGAGAGAGCTTCTCCAGATCCGTAGCAGAGCTCACAAGAAAATCCCCAAAAATTTTCCCAAAAAAACCCTAATTTCTCAGATCTTGTGCTCTCTTGATCTCTCGATCGGTTCGATTGTTTTCGATTCGGTTCGGATTCGAATCGAGAGCGTGAGCGATGGGCGATTTCAATCTCGCTCTCGTTATCGTCGCCGTTGTTGTGTGCGTCATCGTGTTCGTCTTCAATGTGTATCTTCTGGTGAACTACCAGCATCCCGACGATGCTAACCAGGCGTATTTTCCCAAATTCGTCGTCGTTTTGGGGCTCTCCATCGCCGCCATTTCGATTCTGATGTTACCGGCGGATGTGGCGAACCGGCAGGCGTGTAAGAATGCAATTTACAACGGCGCGTGTAACCTCACCTTGCCGATGAAGGATCTGTGGCTCGCCGTGTATATTCTCGATGCTGTGCTCGTGTTCTTCGTCATCCCCTTCGCTATGTTCTACTACGAAGGCGACCAGGACAAGTCGGTACTTTAGGGTTTTTGATTGTTTTATTGCTAAATGTAGATTCAGTTCTATATATATAAGTGTGTGTGTGTGTGTGTGTGTGTAAATATAGCTTGTTACTTGCATTTTATGAGGTTGATTTATTCTGATTTTAGTTGGGGTTGGTGATTTGCAGGAGCATTGGCAAACGAATGAGGAGTGCATTGTGTTGGGTTGGTGTGACAGCAGTTGTTTGTGCTCTTGCCCTTGGAATTTTATATGGTTAGTTGTTTTGAGTTTATCAGTTGTTATTGGCACACATATCATGTTTATGCAAACCTTGAACTTTGATTTGGCATGTGATTCTATGAAAACCTTGAACTTTGATCTGGTAAACATTGCCGTGAAGACATTGTAATGTAATGTCAATAGCTGGTTATTGATGTTGGTTTATGGTACTCTTCTAAATACAAAGAAATTATGGTTACTTTAAGATGGAGAGGTTTGAGTTCAAGTTCTTAGATGAGATCACCTTGTATCTGTTTGCAAAATACCCCCTTTGTCCCAAAATGAGTGCAAACTTGCTAATTTTTAAAAATAATTAGGATGAGTTAGTTAGGGTTGCACTTTCTTCCTTACAACCTCATTTGATCATGATGTAACAAACTTAAGTGATTCTAACTGACTAATCTTTGGGATATTGTTGCCAAATTCTGAAATTCATGCATAACTTAGTAACTAACTAACTAACCAAAAGAGTCAAGTGTATACTCATTTTGAGACGGATGGCGTAGTACTTTCAGTATGATATTTTCTATGGTCTTTGTATAGATTTAGAAATTTCTCTTTCCCACTGGGCTCCTTGGTAGAGATGGGGAAGGGATCAGGTGATAGATGTTATGCCAATTTACAAATTGTTAATTTTTGCTCTTTGATGGCATTACAGGATTGATTGGAAAGGTGGACTTTTCTGTTAGGCATCTTTCTTCTTCTACAACTGCATTTCCTAGCACCTGGCAGTATTCTAGCAGCCAACCTTGTGTTGGTGGAAGTGGAGCTCACGCGGTACTATTTCTGTTGATTAATTTTTATTGAGTTGATAGTATATGGTGCTATTGGTATTCATCCATCATTCAAATTGTTATATAGGAGAAGAATTTTCATCATTAATCTCATTAATGTTGCATTTTTATTTTCCCCTTTTGAACAGTGCTCTGCATATTTGGCAAGTCCCGAATCAGAGAAAACATGGACGATGCGCACTACCTTTCCAGAATATGTTGTTGCTCTTGCTACCATTGTTGGATCCGTGCTTTTCGCAGTATGCACTTTCTTGCTTATCCTTAATAATCTCATTTACAGTTGAAATTATTTATCTGTTACTTAATTCGTAGGTGCAGTTTAAGAGGTGAAACCTTGCCATTTGGTAAATGGTAATTCTATTTGTAGCAACAATGTATAGTTTCATTTGAAGAAGACTTTGATCAGTTCTTGCATAGTATCTTCTTTTGATTTGTCACACAGGAAAATGCCCAAGTGAACATAATTTTTGTGGATGCAATCAAATTTTGCAGGCATCTACTTGAAACAGCGTATTAATTCTCTTAATGTTTTATTTAGATTTTTGGTGGTGTTGGCATTGCTTCTTTACCATTGGGACTTATATTTTCATTCATCCGACGTCCAAAGGCTGTAATCACTCGCTCACAGTATATAAAGGTGCTTATTTTTCACGTCTACACTTCTTCTTTTCAGTAGGTATGGGGAAACAATGGATCCTTTGACATTGTGGTTGCTTATAGATAACTGATATTTATGAATTGTAGGAAGCTACTGAACTAGGTAAAAAGGCAAGAGAATTGAAGAAAGCAGCTGATACCCTCCATCAGGAAGAAAGGAGTGGTTCCAAGGGTAGAAAATGGCGCAAAAATGTGAAGGCTGTGGAAAAGGTAAGAAAGCATTCCATTTATTTATTTATTTGTGGTATGCATCAAATATAGCAAGGTCAGATTTGATCTCACTTACCCTCCCACTTTGATATTGTCTACATTCTTCTGGCACCCTTTTTGATTGTTTGGTGGTTATGGCATGGCTCATTGTGAACTTATTTTTACTCTGCAACTGTAGTGTTTTGCTTTGGTTGGTTAGTTCCTTCTGTATAGCTGTTTGATGGCTTATTGCTTGGTTAACCCCACAGGAGTTGCTTCAGTTGGAAGAAGATGTAAAGCTTTTAGAAGAGATGTATCCTCAAGGAGTAAAGGTTCTTTTTGTTATCCTGAGTCTCTTGATTTTCCTATATGCAAAGATATCATTTTGATTCTGCCATTCTGGTGTTCTCATTCCTTTCTAATTTCAGGCTGAGACTTCTTGGGCTTTGACAGTTCTTGGGTACTTGGCGAACTTTGTCTTGGGAATTTTAGGGTAAGTCCTGATGTAGCACTTCTATTTAAAGAGATAATGGTGGCTTTACAAAGAATTTTATTGAGCTATTTGCTGTTACTTATAAAGTGTTACCTGATAAATGCCTTTTTTTATTTGTTTGGCATAAAATAAAACCAGCTATTTACTGTTACTTCTAAGCAATGTTACTTTAGCAACTCTATCCCATCCCATTTCAACAGATGCCCAAGTGAATATTTTTCTATGAGACTCAAATCTTTCAGATTGCCCTTTGTCTGTTCTTCCCGCTATCTCAATTATGTTTGATTTTGCTGCAACTCACCTTGTGCTTACTTCTTATTAGGCTGATTGTTTCGGTGGCTTGGATTGTGCACATTGTCATATATCTGTTGATCGACCCTCCTCTTTCTCCTTTCCTGAACGAAATTTTTATCAAGTTGGATGATGTCTGGGGTAACTCAATAGCACTTGCTTCTTCTCTCTAAGTTGTTGTTATTGTGTGTGTGTATCTACTTTGATGAATAGAATAACACATTTTGCTACTTCTGTCAGGTCTTCTTGGTACTGCAGCATTTGCATTCTTTTGCTTCTACCTTTTGCTTGCGGTGATTGCTGGGGCTATGATGGTTGGTCTAAGATTAGTTTTCTTTACGATTCATCCCATGAAGTAATGTACTCTGTCCTCTTAGTGTTTTTTTTTATCCTTATGA
>JAYMSZ010001034.1:0-15834 GCA_036897665.1 Pelargonium citronellum | reverse complement strand
TGAGGTGTCATAATCTCATTGGCAGATTTAAGTTGCAACTGATATAAAGTTATATCAGTCAACTGATATACATTTTTTTCTTTGAAGAATATATGGAAGAATAGGCAATGGGCTGGACGAGCCCAAATTATGGGCTGAATTGCTATAAAACAAAAGAGGGCCCACAAAAATATAATAATAAAGCCCAATTCATTTTGGTTGGTGAATAAAAAGGATTAAACCCTAGAAGAAGCTTAAGCCTCCCATAGCCACAACGCAACACAAAAGCTTAAACCCTAGAAGAAGAAGAAGAAGAAGAAGAAGAAGAAGAAGAAGATTTGAGATGGGAAGTGATAGCGAAGCAGAGAAGGCGCAGAAGGAGAAGAAGAAGATGATGGCTTTGGCTCCCATAGCTAAGCCTCTCGCCGGCAAGAAGGTCTGCAAAAAAACTCTCAAGCTTGTCCGCAGAGGTATATGTATATATATTTTCTTCTTCTTTGACCTAATTTCGTTTTGAGAAGAAATAGTAAAAACCTGTATTTACAAACAATTATCAGTGGAAATAGTAAAAAAACTGGACTTACAAACCATTATCATTGGACTTGCATTCATGAATTGGTTGCTGTTAATAGTGTCTAATGTGGAATTGGACAATACTGATTTTCCAGACATATATCTGTGTATTTACAGTCTGTAAACACGTTGATGTAAATATGTGGCTATATATTTTTGTTGTCAATAGTATATGCATATGCTAATTTTGGGTTGGTAATGTTGATGTAAATATGTGGTTATATGTTTTTTGTTGTCATCTTTATTTTCCAAGGAAGAAAACAGAAAAATAGTATATGGCATTAAATATGCTGATTTTGGGTCCTTCCAAATAAAATGAAGTCTATTTTTGTTAATGCAATGTGATGTGCTTGATTTTGTGACATGACCTTCCTCTTCTCTAATTATGCTGTCTTTGTTTTGTTACAGCGGCAGAGCACAAATGTTTGAAGAGAGGAGTCAAGGAGGTGGTTAAAAGCATTCGCCGTGGTCACAAGGGGTATTATGAGTTCCATCTCTATTTTTTTCTGAAAAGTTCCATCCTTTCGCTGTTCTTGTCATTTTTACATGTTGTGAATGCTCTTTTGTTGAATGCAGATTGTGTGTTATAGCCGGCAATATTTCTCCAATAGATGTTATAACTCACGTTCCAATTTTATGCGAAGAGGCCGACATTCCCTATGTCTATGTGCCATCAAAAGAAGTAAGTTTGCATCCTTTTCGGCTTTGTGCTTGCTTGTCTGCTTTTGTTTTCCAAATTTATTCTTTTCAATTTGGCATTTTGTTTACTTGGGTCATATTGTATCTCCAATTTGTTGTCACTTTTTCTCAAGTTAAGTGACCACTGCATATTTCGAAGCTTTCGATTTTATTTTCAAATTAAAGTTTCTTAAAATTAGCTCCAATTCCCCCTTAAAAGCCAGCTCCGCCCCCATAAATTTATCGGGGCAGGTATGTGTTATAAGTTATTTGGTGTCATTTTATTTGCTTGATTCATTCTTAACCCATAATAGAGTGGCTTAGATTCATTTTTCTTCATATGTAGTAATGACTATATCATGATTCTGTGAAACTACTAATTGGTTTGTCAGATTACATACGCCGCATCTGTTTTCAACTATGGAACAAATTACGTTCTTATTTTGTTTAATCTGCAAAATTCAGGATCTTGCCAATGCTGGAGCCACCAAGAGGCCAACATGTTGCGTACTGGTGCTAACAAAGCCTGCAAAAGGAGAACTAAGCCAGGAGGATCAAGAGAAATTGAAATCAGATTATGACCAGGTTGCTGCAGATGTCACTGAACTCCAATCCTCTATGTTCTGAAAGAAGACGAGATTGTACTTCCATGATGTGCTCTTTTTAGCCCATCTTCGGCAAATGGTTTTGTTTTAACTATATTTCTATTGACAATGTGGTTATTATCTTGTATCTATCTTCCTAAGAGGGATAATGAGTAGAGACATATATAGCCATTCCTTTTATCTAGTTACCTTTCATTTAGCAAAATTTCAACTTGTGGGTTTTTTTGTTGTTGCTCAGATTGAGTGAAGTGCCATTTTCTTAGTGATTTAGCTTAACATAGAGTCATGGTTTGTTAGAATTAGAATGGAATCGCCTGATTTACCCATAACTCTCTTCAAAAGTTTACACGAATCTTTTTATAGATTAATGGTTATTTAGAATTTTGAACTTCAAAAGTCACCAATTCAGACACTGAACTTTGAAAATGCTATTTAGGTCTTTGAATTTTGACCCAAAAACTAAGGGCATAAAACTATTTTGACTCAAACTCAAAGTTGTTCGTGTACCGATATAGTTTTTTCAAGGTTCAAGAACTGAATTAGTGACTAATTGAAAGTTCAAGACTAACTGACATTCTCTTTTAATGTGGTCCTTTTGTACCACAAGCAAATATGAACAATAGCACTCTAATTCACAATCATTCAAATGAATGATTATTATTCCTTTGTCTCTTGGCTTACTTTCTACAATTCACAATCATTTACATGAGTTTTATCCCTTTTTTCTCTTGAAGAAAACAGTGTACATATATATGTATATATGTGTGCTGAAATTGAGTCATTGTTGGGTGGCAAACCCACTAAAGGCAAGATAGATTATCAATATCATTGTTGGGCTGCAAAACCCTTGAACATAAAGATGCCTAGACCGCCGATTGCCAAAGTTAGAAAGAGAGGGATAGTGATTGAGTCCACGTCGATCGTTCTGTCTATCCTCTCTGCTCTCCCTTGACGGGATCTTGCTTCCCTGTACTCGTGCACAAGATTGCTTAGATTGTCTAATTGATGCATGATTTGACGCTGCCCTCGCGCAATAAGTAACATCTGCAAAACAAAAATCATACAAACATTCAGAGGCAAACCAAAGTCCTTGTTATATCTCTCTTCTTATAGATAATACATTACAATTCAACAATTACTAAGTGGATATGCTAGTCAAGCCATATTACTTTGGAATATCTGGCTCCTCAGAAATGCACAAGTATTTCAAGACCAAGACGAAGACACTGTGATCATCTTTTCAAAAATCATGTGCTCGTCTTTTGCCAAAGCGTTAGTCACAACTTCTTTGCCTAATTGGGACATCTCTCTGGTCCATGTCCAACACTGAAGCTAGAACACTAAGTGGCCATGTATTTTGTCTACTTTATAAGGAGAAACAAGGAGCTCTTAAAACACTACGCTACAAAAATTACAAATTTAGAACCTTGTGTAACTGTTAAAGACTGTTGTGTAGTCAAGGATCATATCAATTCCGGTGCCTATGTTTTTTTAATGACGGAAATGCATATTCGATCTTAGGCAGCATTTGGATTGGACTTTTGTGTATGAATGATAATCAAGAACTAGAATGGGATTGGGAATGAAATTTTCATCATTCATGTTTGGATTAGGTATTTTTGGTCATGAGAATGGCTCTAGAATGGGAAGAATGGGAATCTCATTCCCATTCTTGATTCTCATTCTCATTCCAAATATCCAAATGCTACCTTAGAGTATCGCATTGATCCTCCAAAGACAATAGTAAGCCAATGACTAAACAATACGAACATCTACAACTGAACAATAATAATAAAACAACATGAAGAGTAAAATGGAGGTGAGTCGACTTACCTAAAGTTAGGTAAGTCAGACACCCAAAATGACATAGTTTTGAGTAAATGGTTGACAAGAATATTAAACTAAGTAGTATTATCCATCCCTCCTTCATGAAAAATCAATCAAAACTATGTTGTTTTGAGTATCCGACTTACCTAAGTCGACTCACCTCCATTTTACTCCAATATGAACTTTATGACTAAACTATTATCAGCTTTCAATCTTTTTATTTCACAGGAAAGGGGGAGGGAAAGTTCATCGAGGTACATACCTCTTCCATAAGTGGAGACTCCCTAGCCAACTGAGAAGAAGATGAAGAATTTGGCAGGAGCGATCCAGTCAAATTACCATTACTTAAGCCGGTCACAAATAGAGAAGTGGGTCCCGAGCCGTTACAAGCTTCAGCCTGAAGAGCCAAATTCTGTTGGCTAGCTGAAACTTTCCTGACAGTGAACTTGGAATTCAGGTCTTCAATGCGGGATGTAAATTCATCCATCCTTTCATTCAGTGTAGAAATTTGTTCTGAGAGTTGAGTGACGACTCCCTGAAATAATCCACAACAGTAAATTGATGGTTGAACACAAAAGCTATATATAAATGTTCGCAATGACAGGAAAAATAACAAGACTGCGAAGAGAAATGAGAAAAAGGAACAGAGTTGAGGAGTCTAAGCATGTTTTGATGATCTCTGTTTCTTTTACTCAATCAGCAGAGAGAATTGAGAAAAAGAAACAGAGTTGAGGAAAAAGAACGAGACAGCAGAAAGAAAAAGAATGCATTCATGTGGATGGGGTGGTTTGCGGGGCTATGGACAATGGACCTCTTTGATGCAAAACATTGTTGGAGTTGAGGAATATAAGCATATTTTGATCAATATGCGTGGAATTCGGCTTTGATTGTGGGCTTGTCAAAAGGTAAATGAATGTATAAATGAAAGTTCAGATTAAAACAAAACTATAATCTAGCACTAAGGTGGCTGGTCTGACTGTGAATAGAACCAGTTCGTTGCTAGATTAGGCTTCAAGGGAATCAAGTTTGAGTAACGGACACAAAAGGTGCTGAAATTTCAGTTGTGTAGCTGCAATTGTAGAAGACAGAAAACATAAATAATCTCAAGTGTTGCTCAGGCTCTGCACCTTTTTTGGAAGAGTTATGAAGTCACGTAAATAAAAAAAGTACGATAGAAGTAGCATTTTCCTAGTTGTGATTCATACTTGAACTATGAAAGCAAGACTTTGTAATTGCTATTAAGAATCAGACCAAACCAAAATAAGAACAATAATACTAGATTCAAAATAAGATGCCCTAGCATATGGCACTCACTGTGGGACTATTGATATGGTAATGGGCCTTCTGTAATTTGTTAACAAAGGACCATCTGCATTCCAATTCACTTAAAGACTATGTTCTACCAAAACAAATCAATAAAAACAAACTTATTTATAAGAAAAATGACTAGAAAATTATTGTTGCTTCCTGCTTGGAAAATGGATGGAACTCAGAAAGCTTCACTGAGGTTGATAAACAAATGGAAATAGTAAACACACAATCTCTTAAGGCAAATATCATACTCACTTGATCCCCAAGAGCTGCCGGTGATTCCGAGGTTCTTCTATCAAACCTTCTGCTGTTAACAGCAAGTCTTGTCAGTTTGGACAGATTCTTGTCCCGCTGGTTTGAATACGATTGTGACATACCACTGGCCATTATGTACAGAATATTGAAAAAAGAACAAATCAATTTTTTTTTTTATCAAGAAAAGATTATGGAAAAACATAAATAAGTCAATTTTGAATATCAAGTTAATCTACATAATCATCCTAATTTATGCTTACACTGGTGCAAGAATTCTTTCCCTACAAACCCCTTCTCCAATATTGAAAAGAAAAGGAAGTAAAGATTGAAGGTAAAATATTCAGGTTAAGTATTGAAATATGATGACATGGACTAACATATCTAGGGTTTGGAATAAATTTTTGGAATGGAAATGGTATTCCCATTCCAAAGCCATTTTCATGACCAAAAATTCTTAATGCAAACATGAAGAATGGGTATCTCATTCTCATTCCCCTTCTTGATTCCCGTTAATGAAAAAAAAAAACATAATCCAAATGCTACCTAGTACTCTAACATTGTGATGATATCTACACCAAATGTTTGCCACTTGGCGCGTCTGTGTGTCTATAAATGTATAACATAATGAAACATTGCTAGAATGAGAAAATACCGGTTGAGATATTTCATTCTCCAATCTGCAGAAGCCCGGGAAAGGGCTTCTTTAGGGCTTGAAACCATATCATTGTCTATGCTCAGTTTTGTCTTCAAATCATCTGGCAATGCCTGTGGATTTATGTTATTAGGACTACACAAACAAATAAATGCACAGCAGGATCCTAACTGGAAAAGAAAAAAATCCAAAACAAGTTGTATGAGCTATACCATGACATCATTCACAAGCTTCTCTAGCTGAATTTGCTCTATATAAGTGCGAGGAACAAATGAACCATCTAAGCCCAGTTCGTCAGCAACGAATTTAACATAGAGTCGATCTTTCCCTTGCACCTGCATACCAGATCGATCAGCAAGAGATTAGCTGTCTCTAACACTTGCAAAACTCATGTAATAAAGGGGTGAGTTATGTTATATAATACCAAATATTTGTGTACAAATATTATATTGATTTTGACCAGCTAAGAATGAATTTAATAGCCAAAAATCAATTGCCAAGATCCCAGCAGAAAGCTTCATCTGTCCAACTGTGCACCTAACGTTTTGTAATTGCATGGTAAAGTGGCTTTCAAGCAAATGAAAACAAAATATTGAGAGAGAGAGAGATAGGGAGAGAGAGAGAGAGAGAGATAACAGCAGCACCTGATCAATTTCATTGTTAAAAGAAATAAGACTTGTTCAGCCGATTCTTGCAACATAAAATTGATACTATTTTTTTTTTTTATCAGTTTGTGTCATCCAACCAATAAAAACGATAACCAACTTTGAAGTTGGCTTCATGTAACCCTTCCTTGGCAACTCTTGCTATAAGGAGCCTCTTTATGAAATCTGGCCAGAGAGAGATCCAACACAGATTGTATGGCATTCTAAGGAATTTTGATGCAGTGATGTCTAAGTTTCCACTATAGGAGATGCAGAGTACAACCATGACAAGATGGTTCTTGTCATAACTTGAAGGACAGGTCGAGTTAGAAGTTCCAGTGAATTTCACAGGGTTCTGTAGCAAGAATATTTCTCCAATAGAACTGCTTCAGCCAAAGAATTGTCCCCCTCAGATCTTTCGCCTGACATTAGTGTTTCCCACTATCATTCTACCACAAAATAATTGATATGATTTCATAATTTTTCCCTTTTCCTATAATCATTTAATTCTCAAAACAATTGTTTACGGCAGTAACAAAAGCTAGCTTGGAATCACCTAAATGGTCCAGACTCCAGAATCGTGGGATATGATAGTTGTGTACACTTGATATGCAAATAAACAATCCTCTATAAATTACCATGAGTGTACAAACTAGAGAAATAAGATTGGCAGCCAAGAAGTGCTAGTTGAAATGAAACCTTCTTAAGGGCATATATAGTGTAAATAATGCCATAGGATTTAAGCACAGATGATGGGCCTCTAGTCTCTTGTGACTTGTGACGCTGTCATCTTTGAATAAAATTTGGAAAAGAAACACTGCAAGATAGTAACAACTCTGTAATTTCTTTTTTGGACAAAATTTTGCACTATCAAGAATAGTTTCCTGAGATGCCAATGACCCTGTGGAACAAAGGCATAGACAAATTCATGTGGTAAATTGTGTTCCGTGGACTGTAATGCTTATTTTGTCCGCATCTATTTAAACCTGTAAAAAAGGAATGTTTAGGAGGTTTGGGTAGCCATTTTTGCTTGTTTAGCTTTGATTTTGGTTTGAGGTTTGTGAAAGCTTGGAAAATCTCTTCATTTATATATTTATTATCTCAATTCTAAAATCCTAAAACCAATTCAATCATCAACACATAATGAAATTTAAAATAAAAGTACATTATAATAGACGGGTTTAGAGATTATAAAGAGGCAGGTTTAGGAGAATGGTGAGTGGTTCTGGTGGTCATTTTGTCCCAATAAGTTTTTATTTTGGCTTGGATGTTTGTGGAATTGGTCTGGGTATAGGTTTGAGATCAAAAGGTAACTTGGACATTTTTTGGATGATAATTTTCATTTTCATGAAACCGTGAAATGACTTCTTTTTTCCCTTTCATTTCACTTTAAATGTTCAAATAAAAATATCTCAAAAAACAGAAAAATTAATGATTTTATGTTTTAATCTTCGATTAGGTTATCTAAGTGTTGATGTCACAACTTTTTAAGATGAATTTTGTGTTACCGTCATGTAGATTTTCAAGAGGAACATGATGGTGACTTCAGTTTATTAAGAACATTTTATTGGTAAATTTTGTCATTTTTAGTTTTGAATTCGTCAGAGGGGGGAAAAACCAAAATATTCTGGCATAGTAACATGTGTGGGGTTTATCTTTCTATTAAAAACAATCCATAACTAGGGCTATTTTGAATTTCTTTGACAGTCCAAGGAGTGCAGAAAGATTTAACCCATAATTTTTTATCCCTCACACGTTCACTTCATCTTCTAATCTTTTCAATTTTAAATTTATTATCATAATTCTAAAATCAAATAACCAATTCAGATGGACAATCTTCACAACTGATTCAAAATAAAATTTAATTGAAAAGAATAATGTAAAACATGTGTTCAAGGCTAGCTATTATAAGGGAGAAGTGGCCCTATAGATAAGGTGCAAGAGTGAAACAGAACTCATCCAGACAAATCCAAATTGGATGCATCTAACTTTTTACTGATTCATTGTTAAGATTTTGTATCCTGGCATGTAAAAGTATATAAAAAGGAGGGCCACATGTATTTGAGCATTGTGAGGTCTAGGGAGAGTCATTTTATGTATATAAACTTAATCTTGCTTTGCAGAGACACCACATCTGTGACTTGAACCTTTAACCTCAATGTCACTAGGCAGCGATGCCAAGGCATGTGTGGATGCTTAAAGAAAGAAATTACAAATCACACAAAAGGAGAAAAGATTATTTACTAACTGAAACATTTATTAGAGGATCGATTCAACTAAAAGCTTAAACTAATAGTTGAGGCCAGATTATAGTTTGATACTACTCTAACACACCCTCCACGTGCAAGCCCAAGGATTAAACACATGACTGCTAGGTCGACATGCTATGATACTAGGAAGAATGATTCAACAAAAAGCTTATCTCTACAGTTGGGGTTCAATTATAGTTCTTTTATTATTCTAATAACACTCAATATAAACAACATGCAGAAACAATAAAAAGAAAAAAGAAAAATAGTGATATGAACTGCAAGTCAATCTTCAATGATGCATTAGACAGGTGTAATACCTGAACATACTGGCGATTAAGTTGTTCTAACCAATCAGTCTTCACACAAACCCTATCATCACAGAAGATATGGCTGCTTCTTTTCAGGATAGAGGCAATTGTATACCCCAAGGCCATCAGCCCTCCAAGAAGACGCACACTTACTTCGAAAGTTATTCTAGGAGATATGATGAACGGATTATCTGTCACCCATTCCTGAAAACAAGCACAAATAATCAGAAACCTAAGAGTTTTCCATACTTAGATGCATCTTCTTGGATCATTCAATGGAAATAAGAGTAAACTAAAATAAATAAAATAAAACTATGCCACTAAAGCACATAGTTATGTCAATCCTTGAATACAATACTTTAGTCACAGATGCAATTTAGGTTTAGTCTGGGACTTCAACACGAGCATAAGATGCATTGAATGCCTCTTTTCTTCTCTAGTTGCAATTGTCTATACTTATGTCTGCATGTCTATTACCAAATCATACGCAAATATTCAAATCACAAGGGATCAAAGGCTGCTCAATACTGAAAAGCCACATAGGCATCCAACCCTCCAAAAGACAATAGGCAAATTTCTTAATGAGCAAAAGATTGAGAGGAATACATCACACCACATTGAACTACACTTAGGCATAAGGCAGATTGCTCAAGTCAGGGTGAGATTTGGGTTGTATTATCTAGTTCTTGTCTCTATTTCATTGGAATTGCTTCCAAAAGCTGTCTCTATTTCTAGTCTCAACCTTTTCACTCTTGTAAAGATGAAAATGCCATCAGTCTATCACCTTCTTTTGGAGTGGGTCTTCTTCCTCATCCAGATCAATTACTAAATCATAGACCAGTATGAAGATCTATTGATCTTATTATTGTTATGGGGTAGAGAAACCAAATAATGGTTGAGGAAACTAATGCTAAAAGTTTCACAGTAACATTGGTTTGGGATAAAAGAATTAAAATAAAGATTCTTTAACACAAAATCTTTCCCCACAGTAATCCAATCTAGAAAAAATACTTGGAAGTCATAGTAAAATATATTCACATATGAACTCACTAAAAGATAAGGGGCAAGCACTTATTTATCCTTTTAACCAGAAAATGTTGAAAAACATTCAAACAAATGCAAGCACAGAAGAAATAATCAAAATATATTAAAATAAAACTTGAAACTTAAGGTATAGCATACAAGATGTTGAAAAGGCATATAAAAGTCTCCTCAAATATTTCAAAACAAAAATATAACATAATTTTGACGATATATGCACAATTCTAACAATATAGGATACGATAATCGGAATCACTGATAATTACCCTCAAGGTAATAAGCATATTTTCAAATATATGTAAGCATAAGTGCATAGTACCGAACCTCAAACATGAGATTGTATTTGCCATCTCTGTTCCTCATCCTCAGATATGATTGACATGCTTCAGGATCTTCACCTGGGGGCAGAAGATAGATGTCATAAGTTTCTTCTGTAGTTTCCTTGTGGTCTCCAGACATGACGGCTTTGATTTGATCTACTGTCACAGACCTTGTTGACTACAATAAACAAAAGCCTTCAATGTTAAGAGTTCAAAGAAGAAAATGCCACAATGACCCACCATCCAACAACGTTTATACAATATATAAATAAAAAGTGGAAAACATAAAATAAATGGGAGGTTACCTTTAATATATAAGTGGGATTCTGAAATCCAGTGAATGGATTGAACTTGTTGATTATCTTGATTTGTGCTGTTTGGAGATCTGGC
Source organism: Pelargonium citronellum (assembly GCA_036897665.1). NCBI lineage: Eukaryota > Viridiplantae > Streptophyta > Magnoliopsida > Geraniales > Geraniaceae > Pelargonium > Pelargonium citronellum. The sequence continues at coordinate 4,999 of JAYMSZ010001034.1, read as the reverse complement.
TCAATAAAAGCCTTGTACATAGGATAAACCTGTACGAAGAAACACATATGACATCAGTATAAGTGATATGATACCTAATTAAGATGAACTGAGACCACTCAGTTATAATTCATTAACAAATATATCTAACATGGGATGAATGAACAAACCGTTTCAGAGATTTGATGAATTATTTCTTCAGGCTCTTGGCCAGCACGTTGAATGTCCCGTAAAACCCGTTTAACAAGGTCAAAGTGAACTCCACCAGTGACAGAAACACGAAGATCTAACAGAGGTCGCAATCTTTCACTCAAAGCATATATGCCTTCAATAATCACAATGCGTGAGCTAGGGACTTCAACAGTCCTGTAGAAGCATGAGTATCACTCTTAAGGACATCGATAATTAAGAACTTATTCAGCTTATTAATTTATGAAAATTCATTTCATAAAGTTAAATAAGATAAGATAAAAAAACCCAAGAATGCATGTGATTAATGCATTAGGCATAAGCCATCAAATAAATTAACTGTAACCTTAAAAGGTTTTATCTTTTGCTCTGTAATACGAGAGATCTATTAAAATAACAGCACCCAACCCTTGACCACATAGCATAATATATTTCCATTTTCCCAACCATTTGTTGTCCTCAATATGGGCAGAAGTAGAACCACTGCAGATGACATGATCTCAGATTTCCCATGGTAACGAAGTGGAGACTGAAGAGATAAACAACCTGTAACCTGTGCGAGAGCTGGACTTGAAATCATATATTGGAACCTCAACAGGCTTCCCTGCTTTCAAACCATGTATATTTTCAAGCAAAGTGTCATAATCTGTCAAGCGTGGATCTGTTACAAAATATTTCAACCATCATAATTCTGTCAGTAAACCTTATCTCGTCCATAATCATCAATGGTACAAGAAAACAAAGATAACAATATTAATAAATGCAAGAAAGGAGCACAACAAACTAAAAGAATATGTCCAGAAATCTTCAGTGAGATAGGCGACAATATCTTCAATAGACGTTTTTGCATGTGAGTTTGTGACTAACAAGCAGAAATTTCCCTCAAATGAAAAAATTGTTAATTAAGATAAGGCTTTATGCAATATATCAGTGGTACAATTACCTGCACATCCACTGTATAAAGTTTATACATAAAAAATAGGTCATCATCACAGAAGTTTATCAGAGCTGGATTAATGCACCCATACGTTATAATATGAGCACACCCAGTAAAACTGAAACTAGAGAAGATACTCCTAGATGCCTGCTCAGTTATTTAATAAGTTGACCAATGATGATGGACTGAAGTGAATGCATGATGGAGGAAAAAAAAAGCGTCAAATCTATAATGCCAAATTTATATAAAGCATGAATCATATTAAAGATCTTCAAGGCTTTCTTTGGAGTGAGTGCATGTCATGAAAAAATTCATTATTAAGTTGTGTATTAGTAATCTTTGACAGCTCTAACCACAAGCACTAGATGCAAACTTTACGAATTTGCAACCAAGATTAAAGCAGAGTGACACATTTATTTTCTCAGTCATCTTCCAAAGGTATCTCAAAGATTATGCAGAATTACCTCCAAAAAAGACCCAATTGTTACAATACACTTTTTTAGGAGCATATTGTGCTTCAATATAATCAAACTATGTTTCCATCGTTCTTTATCTAACTTGAATGGAGAAAAACACTGGAAAATGAGCAGTTTAGTATTTAAGTTAGTAATAGTACGGTAATAGAAGTAAATAGAAATTATGTTATCCCATATTTATATAAAACCACAACAAAAAAAAAACATCTAAATAAGGCTTCGGCTTGTCTGAAGCCGCATGCGCATACCAGAATTTTGCAATGGAGCTTTTGCTTTTCTAAATCAAAAGATCCTTACAATAAGTAATGATAAAGTGGCCTAACATCAACAAACTTGCGAACTGGACAAGTATAATTTTAATCCATGTTAAAAGGGCTTAGAATCATTGTACCTAAACACCTCAAACTTCAATGAGTAAGAGATTGACATTCCTAAATGACACTCAAAGAAAGATAAATATCCATGAGAACATACCATCGAAGTTTCCATCAATGATACGACTAGAATCATTGTAGTTGTCCATAGTTATGACAGCAATGCTAGGCATAAAGTTCAGCACCTTCTCAGTGAAAACAGTCTTCCCAGCTCCAGAGGGACCAGCAACTCCAACTAATACTAGTCCATCATTCTTTTGAGACAACAATTGGCATGCACGAATCACTATAAAGAAACCTTTTTCAAATGATAGTGAATCTTGGATTGGGACAATTTCATAGCGCTCAGAGTCCTTTCTTTTAACTAGTTGGACTTGATCTCGCAAGAGACCTGAACGCCTTCGAGGGGAATCAGCACCAGAAGTATCTTGAGCCATTTTATAGACAGTATATTTTCCTTGAATGCTGTGGAAAAGAATTAAATACACTTAACAAAGTGGCGAATTTAAAGTGACAAGATTGCAGAACTCTAAACAATAAAGTCAAATACCGGCAAGAATAAAATCTCATTAACAATAACAGGCATACACTGAGCAGTAAAAAATTGTTAGCAAACTTGATATATGTTGCATTATTCGTTCCAAATAATTATAATAAATACTCCCTCCAGCCCACTGCAATTGTCAAAAAATAATACTCCTGTCCCAAAATGAGTGCCACTTTCCCATTTTTGTAAAAATAAAGGATAAATTAGTTAGGATTAGAGTTTCCCCTCTACCCCATGATCTCTTGTTGAAACAAACTCCAGGGGTTTAAACTATTTTAACTTGGGTATATTGTTGGTAATACATGTGTAATTAACTCACAAATAATTAGTCCCCACTAATATTTTGATTTTGATTTTGATGTTGATCTTTCTCCTATTAAACCCACTTTTGTGCAGTCTCCTGAACCTTCGACCAATTCAATGGTATATACACACTCACGATATTTATCTTATTTAAAAATTTATAATGCTCATAAATTATTTCATCCACAGACGAACCTTCATCTTTTCCACAAGCAGTTCAATATAAGTATTGGCAAGATGCCATGGCTCATGAGATCAAGGTACTTGAGAAAAATAAAACATGGGTTTCACAATCTATTCTTGCTGGAGAAAGGGGAATTGATCCAAATAGGTGTATAAAATAAAGTATAATTCAGATGAGAGTATTGAGTTACAAGACAAGATTATTTGCAAAAGGCTACACTCAAATAGAAAGACTAGATTAAAATGAGACATTTGCCTATGTTGCCAAATCGGTAATAATATGATGTTTCCTAGCTGTGGCTTCTTTGAAGAATTGGCAAGTGCACCAATTAGATGTTAATAATGCATTCTTGCATGGAGACTTTTGAAGAAGAGGTTTATATGAAGATTCCACAAGGTTTTTCATAATAGGGGGAGCAATGTTTCTCAAAATGCAGAAGTCTATTCATGGTTTAAAACAAGCATCACACAATTGGTACAAAAAATTCACAAGTTTAGTCTTGGAAATCGTCTACAAACACTCACATACTTGTTCGCAAAATGCAGAAATCTATCTATGATTTAATTCGAGCATCACGCAATTGGTATAAGTTAAATATATTGAAAGAAAGTGGACTTTTAGTTTCTAAGTCAATTTCTCCATTTGAGAAAATCAAATTCTTCAAGCACCACACTCTATCATCTTATTCTTTTAGAGTGAACAGAAGTCCAACATGACTATCTTATTACAACAGTGAATAGATTCTTTACGCTAGCATTGATGTTGCATAAATATATTATAAAAATGATATTGGTAGTTTGGTTTCAGGGAAGTAACAAACGGCGGTTCACTGTGAGTCAAAAATTCTGGCCAAAGATTCAAATTAATACATTTTCAGTTTTCCACAATCACAAGCCCACAACAACACTAGCTTCAATTAAAGAAACGAAATCACCAACAACAACAACATTCATGAAAAAAAGAAACAGAAAAATTTGAATAATAAGTACTAAACAGATCATCAATTGATCAAAGATGACGCTGAACAAGGCGAAAATAGAAATGAAATTAAAAGAAGCGAGCAGTTTGAGAGAGAAAACGAACCTTTACACAGAAGACAAAGCAAAGAAGGTGTGTTGTGCTTGCGCTACTTGAAGAACAGTCTAGAGCAACACAGTCACCGTGTGAGAATTCATGAAAAAACTCTCTTAATAGCACACTAGCTTCAATTAAAGAAACGAAATCACCACCAACAACAACAGCAACAACAACAAAAACAGAATTCATGAACAAAAAAACAGAAAATATGGAAAATAAGCAGTAATCAGATCATAAATTGATCAAATATGAAGTTGAACAAAGCAAAAATGGAAATGAAATGGAAAGAATCGAGCAGTTTGTGAGAGAAATCGAACCTTTACGCAGAAGAACAAGCAAAAGAAAAGGTGTGTTGTGCTTGAGGTTCTTGACGAATCGTCTAGAGCAACACAGTAACCGTGTCTGAGAGACACAGCTCTATTTTATAGTATATGATCATGATCATGAGGTTGATCCACCAACACCGTTCAGATTCGTTTCGGTTTAAGCATCAGCCATTAACTTTAATACATGTGGTTGACTGATACCTGGGGTCCACCAGTTAGAGATGGGTCAACTCATTTTATTTAGGAAAAACTACACGTGGCCTTTTTTTTTTCTAAATTGTCAATTAAATTTGACAGAAAATCAGTCTCTTTACTCATTTTTCATGCACATGACTTTATTATCTAGAAATGACAATTCAGTCCTTTTTCATTGGTCAATAATAGATTTATGAGAGTTGCGCGGATATATAAAAAACTCGTCGAAATCTGCATTTAATTTTCAAACTTTCTGATTTTTTATATTTCAAATTTTCTCCAATGTGTTTTTTGTATGAGTAATATGTACATGATATAAAGTTATATCAGTTGCACTAATAAGGTGGTGACACCTCATTTAAAATTATGGATCCAGGCGGGGCGCTCCGCTCCCCCCAATTCCCTTGGGGGG
>JAYMSZ010001033.1:0-15835 GCA_036897665.1 Pelargonium citronellum | reverse complement strand
TATGGAATAAATTGGCTCGTTTGATAGTTCAGGGACAAAAATGACACGTTCTGAATGACATTTTTTCCTACATTATGTTCCATAACCAAATATGAGTCCCCAAATGTTATGACTTTTTAATCCTACAAAATACAAATAAACTTGTGCGCAAAACTTATGATAAAAAAACAAAAGCACATCTGAAAGTAAGTGTGCAACTCACCTGCTAATTTACTCAATTTATGCAACCTATCAAAAATGTCATCCAAACAAAATATATTGTTTCCTTAAAACTTAATTTTTCACTGCTTTTGCAGTAAGAAGTCATAAACAAATATATTTTTTTTTCACTTATGTCAGTAAAAATAGAGAGAAAAAATATAGTATTTCAATTTTATCCTCCACTTATATCCTAATGTTCAGGTGTGTTTGAGATGTTATGTACATATGTTTGTCATGTATGATATGTAAGTTAATTTATGTGAGTAAATCTAACATATAAGATAAATACAATTTTTGTTATAGTTTTAACTATAATAGTATATATCACACAATTTTTATTTAAAGTGTATTTTTTTATGATTTTCATTTAAAATGTATTTTTGCGATTATGGACGTTTTAGTCATTTCATCAAAATAATTATAAATTATAATATTTATATATTTGATACAAAAGCACTTTTTTTCACTTTTGTTAGCAAACAATTTTGGCTTTTAGAAGTTGCTTAGAAGCCACTTCTAATTTTTTAGAAGTGTTCCCAAACAAGCACTTAACTTTTGAGTCAGGACAATTCTAATTAAAAATAATATTGATCTAATTAAGGAGGTAATGACTTGTATATATATAGAATAATATTCAAAAATGTCAAAAAAATATTTTACTACACAAAGACCAAATACAAAGAGATGGAAGCGTTTTGTCTTGCAAAAAAAACTAGCAAGTAAGAAACGAAAACATCAAATAAAGAGTACACAAGTTGAAAACAATACTTTTATTACACAAAGACCAAATACAAAGATATGAGAATGGTTTGGGCTAGTGAAACGCTAACCAATTTATACTAGAAGACTAACTAAATGGACGATTAAGATTATACTACTCCTTAAGTTTCTGCATATTTCTAAATATTTCCATAAATGCTTGTTTGAGAATATTTCTCATAAGTTAGAAGTTGCTTCAAAGCAGTTTTTTAAAAAGCTAATGTTGTTTGGTAACAAAAGTAAATAGAAATGATTTTGTGTCATATATAATTAAAATATGAGAAAAAATGTATATCAGTTGACTGATATAACTTTATATCAGTTGCAACTTAAACCAGCTAATGAAATTATGACACCTCATTAAAATTCACTTTTACCCACCAAGTGAATTTTTGGGAGCGGAGCGACCCGCCCGGATCCATAATATGTACATCAGTTGACTGATATAATTTTATATCAGTTGGATAGTTCGGTGACTAAATTGGACATTTTCCAAAAATAAATATGGAGGCTGTGACTCATAAGTCATAAACCCTAACTAAAACCCTGCCCTGTGCTCCTTATTCTTTCTCTTGCTTCCGAACCCACTGTTGTGCTGTCTCTCTTCTCTCTTGCTTCCCAACTCAACTCAAGATGGGAATTTTCGAGCCTTTCAGAGCAATAGGTTACATAACGAGCGGCGTCCCATTCTCCGTTCAGCGATTGGGCACCGAGACCTTCGTCACCGTCAGCGTCGGCAAGGCTTTTCAGATTTATAACGTATTTTATCTCTTAATCACTCTCTCCATATACAAATTTATCTGAATCCGCTCTCTTGTTATACTCATTAAGTTCACTTATCAACTTAATTTTCTCATTCTTTCAGTGCGCGAAGCTCAATTTGGTACTAGTGGGTAAGATTTCATCCATAGTTGTATATGCTTATCTATAAATTATGCAATTTTGATGATGTAAAAAAATTAATTTAATTTAATTTAACTTTTTGTTTGCTTGCTGTAAAGGTCCTCAACTGCCCAATAAAATTCGAGCTCTTGCATCGTTCAGAGATTACACATTTGCTGCATATGGGAGCAACATTGCCGTTTTTAAACGTGCTCATCAGGTTAAGGATTTATTGAATAAGTTGTTTCATTTTATGTCCTTTGTAGAAGCTCAAGTTTTTTTTGAATCACTGAGTTTTAGAATGTAAAATGCTTAATGCCTGTGTTTGCATCTTTATATATGAAATTGGGGGTAGGATGCTACAATCTAAATGGCAGTGCAACTTCGTATTTTTCATTACGGTTCTTGACTTCTTATCATATATTTCTGTAAATTGGTATTTTGAAAACTTAGAATTGATTGTGTCGAACTTATGTAATTGGTATGCTACTTGCTGTCTCCATAAGCATTTTGTTTACCGATTTGCGTGTCCTAATTATATATTTGATCCTTAAAACAGGTAGCAACTTGGAGCAGTCATAATGCCAAGGTCAAGTCATTGCTTTTGTTTGGAGATCACATCCTTAGTGTTGACATTGATGGAAATATGTTCATATGGGCATTCAAAGGAATTGATGAAAATCTTTCTCCTCTTGGACACATTCTGCTGGATGAAAACTTCACTCCTAGTTGTATAATGCATCCTGATACTTATCTGAATAAGGTAACTGCATTTCCTTTTTCTTTAAGAAACTTTTGGTGCAATTGTTTTAATAGCATTGTGGTGCTGAATGAACTTTTCATTTGCTCGCCTAAAGGTTTTTCCTTGAAATGAAATAAGGTCTTACTTACAAACATTGTGTAGGTTATTCTTGGTAGTCAAGAAGGTGCCCTGCAGCTATGGAACATTAGTACAAAGAAAAAGCTTCATGAGTTCAAGGGTTGGGGGTCTTCTATTTGCAGTTGTATTTCATCACCTGCACTAGATGTTATTGCTGTTGGATGTGCTGATGGAAAGATTCATGTCCACAACATTCGCTGTGACAAGGAGGTGGTTACATTTACTCATTCTACGCGAGGTGCTGTAACTGCCTTATCTTTCAGAACAGGTATGATTTCAAGGCTTGTGATTTAAACTGCTAATTATTGCTGTACCTTGGTTAAGGAATCGTTTGAGAGTCTGCATGCCCCCACCTTTTTCCTTTTTATTGTTTTTTTGCTGCTTTTCTTAACAACTTAGACGGTCTAAGCAAGTAAAAGAAAAGTGACTAGATGCACGTGTTAAATTGTCTTGCGATTTGCCCTTGGTAGATGAAGCTTTTGCATACCGAACTCCATAATGTCCAAATTCATTTTTAACTTGATTTATATGATTTCAAATCTGGCTTGTCTTGCTGCTAGTTAAACCATCTAACCAAGTTTTAGATTTCTATCTTAATCTTTATATGTTAACTACTACTGTCTACTAATCAAACAAATTATGTAATGGGTTACCACTAATTAGTTTTAAAGAAAGTTTCAAGTTAACCTTTATTTTTGGTTTTAGTAAGGTTTATATGAGTAGTCAACACTCGTATGATTTGAACCCTTAAAAAATTGTCAAGAGCTTTGTTCCTTTTTATACTTTTGTATGGATATCATGAGTGGTATGTGTTTATGTTTATCCATTCATCCTTATTAGATGGGCAGCCTCTTCTAGCTTCTGGAGATTCATCTGGTGTCATAAGTATATGGAATCTTGAGAAAGGAAGGCTTCAATCAGTTATAAGAGAGGCTCATGACAATGCAATTGTAGCACTTCACTTCTTTGCTAATGAGCCCGTGCTAATGAGTTCATCAGCGGACAACTCAGTTAAAGTAAGATCATTTCTCTTTTCTCTTGCCTTTTTTTTTTCTGTTATATTTAATTGTTTATATTTATTTTGTGGGTCAATATTATTGTGCTTCTCGGTTGACCAAATGCTGGTATGATCATAAGTTCATAAAGAAAGCCTCGTAAGTCGTGAGTACTAGTTTAAACTGAAAATTGAATGCAAACACAAAAGGTGACAGCCTCCAGCATCATGGTATATTGTGGTTGTCGTTCGAACCATCATAGTTGAAATAATGTTGCTTCTGCGACATTGATTTTTAATTCATAATGAAGATCCAACTGTATAAGTAGCGGACTTAATAAGTTGCCTGATTATATACTCACTACTCAGGTACCAACATACCAATGTGATACACTGATACTTGTATGACAGACTACACTGGTGGTCACAAAGACTAATGGTACTCAGAGTAATATCTGTGTGTTTAGGATTTTAAGTGCTTTGTTGATCTTTCAGGAAATGAATTGAAAAAGACTAGGAATCCAGATGATATATATCTTTTCATTTTTATTTTTGATAAAACTGTATTGTGGATGTTGCAAGAAATACAAAAGAGGACATATTAGAAAGAAAAACCTGAGATAAAGGTTATCATAATAAGGAAGACAATAGTTAATAACATAGCGATGGTGTTATGCGTTAGAGCATTATTTGTTTGATGGACCACTTTGCAAATATGCTCAAGGAATGATTGCCAGAAAAAGTTAACTATGCATCAAAAACCCAATGGAGGAGGCTTTATAGATGAGTGTGATTGTTCGATGCAAGCTCACCTTCCAACTTCATTGAGATGATGGTAATTGACATCCTTAGAACTTAGAAGAACAACTTTTATCGGATGATTTGGAATACTGATAATGCCTAAATGATTAGTGAGAAACTTTCACACCACCATCAGCCAGCATGTGACCACATCCTCAATTTGTTTCGTTGTGGGAAACATAGGGAAATGGAGGAAGTTTCAAGGGTGAAATTGTTTTTCATTGTTTGGATAACCAGAATAAGGGACGGAAAGGAGGGTTAGCCGGGCAGTTTCCCAGTTTTTCCTTCAGTCTCAGATTTTCTCTGTGAGCGGAAAGAATAGGCTGGGGGTATTCCTTGCAGTAGATACAAATAAGTATCTTTACGAAGTATACTGAATTACATTTTGCTTTCATGCATATCCAAACGATCTAAAGTGAATGTAAATTCACCTTGGTTTCTCTTACAAAGTTACCTTTCACCTGGGTATTGAACTAGAGTTGCCAAACAAGTTGCAAGAAAATATTTTTCAATCGTCGTGTTGGAACAATTACAACTATTACCACCTTTTAGTTATACAACTGTAATTCACCTACAGGTTTAGTAAGTGTGTATACTGTATAGTCGATAATGTTGTTTAAAGGGGTTTTGGCTGCACATTTCTTTGGTATAGATTGCCCTAGAGAATGAATTTTAAGGTTGAGCCTCAAAAACAAAATTGATGACATAAAGATGAATCTGACGAGACTTGCAAATCAAGAGTCAAGTCATAGTGCTGCACAATTCTCTATTAGAAGTGCACACCTTCAAACTTCACTGAGATACTGCCAAAAGGTGTTTTTGGACGAATAGCTTTATTTGACATGTCATAAGACCCAAACATCTCAAAGAATTTTCTGATTCTTATTAACAAATCTCTATGACACTTGAACAAACTTTTTATTCATTAGTTAAATAGAAATTATTACATTAAAAAGGTAAGCATACTCCTTGTTCATGTGTTTAATTTGGTTAACTCTGTTGAATGGCTCTTGCTAATTGAGTGTCCTTAAGTTGCTGCTTTGTTGTTTTTATTCATTTATTTTTGTTTATGAAAAGTTAGATATGCTTTGGATGCTATATTATCTTATTCTCAAACAACTTGTTTTCTTCGGGCATGAGTTTGCATTACAATTATGATTACTTATCGTGGAATTTTTGTTTTATACTTTCATTATACGTGACTGCTTACCTTATATTGTCATAGATGTGGATTTTTGACACAAGTGATGGAGACCCTCGTCTTTTGCGCTTTCGAAGTGGCCACAGTGCACCTCCAATTTGCATAAGGCAATCATTATCCTACTTCGCTTGTTATTTTCTTTCATTCTGTCTTTGCTAAATTGAACTACAGGCACTTCTCATAAAATCATGTGAGCCAAAATGATAAACTAGTTCTCCTTTAACTCCTTGTCTTTGCAACACAATTATGAAAAACTATAGCTCTTTCTCCTTTTCTATTTTGACATTCTCAAATTTTCACTGAAAATGTCTTTTTTCTTCTTGCTCGTTTTGTTACTCACAGTAATATTTATTCGTTTCGTTGAAAATATGCAAGACATTCTTTCAGATTATAATATGGTTTAAACACTACAGGTTTTATGCCAATGGGAGGCACATTCTTTCTGCTGGTCAAGATCGTGCTTTTCGCCTTTTTTCTGTTATTCAGGTTGAGCTGCAGTCTGGAACTTTTTGCTTACTATATGTTTCTGCGTGCTTTTTTTCTTCTTTATATTTATAGTTATTTGGTTATATCTAATCAGGATCAACAAAGTAGAGAACTTTCTCAGCGCCATGTAACCAGACGAGCCAAGAAACTTCGAGTGAAGGTATGTGTTGGATATTGGTTGGTTGCACTTTTATTTAGTTGAGTATATAAAACAACGAGAGCAGGGCTGAAGGCACTTGTGAAGAATATAAACCAACAAGAACATGAGCTAAGGAGCCGGGGAAGTTAGGTTCAAAGCATATAGTGAGAAGTGACTTCATAAGAAGTTAGAAACGAAGGTGAAAAAGATATCTATAAAATTGCAAAGATACATGAGCGAAGGAGTATAGGTATGAGTGGTGTCAAATGAATAAAGAGTGACTATAATATAGTGCTGATGAAGGATGAAGATATTAAGGAAAGACAAAAAAAGTATTTTGACAACCTACTTATTGGAAGCCATAGAGATAATGTAGGTGATCTTAGTATTATTGCGAAAGATAGGAATTATAGTTTCATATGACTTGTTAGGATACATGAGGTAAAAGAAACATTGACAGTAAAGCCTTAGGACCATGCAACATTCCCATAGACGTTTGGAAGTATTTACTAGAAATAGGATTTAAGTGGTTTACTCATCTTTTTAACCTAATCTTAAGAAGTATTAAGATGACTGACGAGTGGAGGAAAACCACTATAACACTGCTTCATAAAAATAAAGGTGGTATTTAGAGTTGTAATTACTGTTAGGGAATAAGCTTTTATGAGCAATACAATGAAACTGTGGGAAAGAGTGATGACTGATGAGCATAGGTTAATGGTAAAAGCTAAGGTTTCAAAGAACCAATTGTAGTTTATGTCGGGTAGATCCACTATGGAAGCTATTTTCGTTTTAAGAGGGCTTATAAAAAGGTTAGGAGAAGGAAAAGACTGGCACCTAGCTTTTGTTGACCTAGAAAAGGCTTATGATAAGGTTCCTTCTAGAGAAATAAGGGGTATTAATTATGTCAATTTAATTAAAGAATTGTACGAAGGAGCATAAACTAGTGTAAGGGCTAGCATGGGAATTGCGAGAGTATTCTAATATGAAAGGATTGTATCAAGGATTGACTTTAAGCACTTTCCTTATTGTTTTTGGTTGTTAATGACATTTTTATAAGTCCCTTGGTGTTTGCTGTTTGCAGACAATATTGTCTTAGTTGATGAGAGTAGAGTATGGGTTAGTGCTAAATTAGATAGATTCATAGATGTATTAGAGGCTTTAGAATAAGTAGAACAAGAAACTGAAAATGTGGAGTGTTACTTTAGCAAAAATGCGAGGGTAAGTTGTGGTTCAATTATGCTAGAAGATAAGGAAATTACTAGAATGACCATTTTAGGTGTCTTGGATCTATAATTAAAAAAGATGGATAAATTTAAAAGGATATTAGAAATATTTAGCATTGGGAGGTTGGATCCTGAAAATTATTGCTAAATGATTCATGTAGCTGATCCCAACATTGTTTGTGAAATGGCTTAGTTGCTGTTGTGCCTATAGACAATTAATTTTTGTATTACTGTTCATGTTCTTATATTGTCTTCTGATTCATTGCGGCATGTGTATGTTCTTATGTATTTATTTGAAACTTGGACTTTCTCCCATTGTTTCTAGGAAAAACTGTTTCAATAAATTTGGATGTGTCTGGTTAGCTGGATGTATAATTTACGTTGTATAGATTCCAGATTTTTTTTAATTTTATGGACTTTGTTGTCCCATTTTTGCTATTAGTTTTGCAGTCCATATATTCTTGACATCGTCTAATGCTTTGCTTTATGTTGGAGCCCCATGCTCATTATCTGAAAGCTAAGCAATGCTGTTCTAGCACGTGAATCTTTCTCTTAGTAACTTAAGTTTATGTTTGCTTATAAACTGCAGGAAGAAGAGATAAAATTGAAGCCTGTAATTGCGTTTGACTGTGGTATGATATTCTCTAAAGCTCTTTCTCAAGCTTGTTGGGTTCATACTTACTGTTAAATCACAATCAAGAATTTTGATGAACTTGTTTTAATTTCAAGTGGCTGTGTTTGCATTGTCAATTTATTTGTAATAGGCTTAAAGCATTATTTTTTCTAACCCATATATTGGATTGAATATGTTTTTTTTTATCTTGAAAGTACTGTTTGCACAGTCGATAAAATCCTCCTGTATGTGAGATTCTAACTGTACATGCGTTGCATTTGTATGCACATCTGTACACACATTCACATCACTTATGATTTTATATTCTACTGTATCTTAAAATGTTTCATGTATTAAAAGGATTTGAGTTATATCTTATGGTTTTCCCAATTATTTTGTCCTGTAAGAGGTAGCTTTAACTTATAAATAAACCTAAAAAAGGCAGGTGTCAAATTAGTGGCACTTTTGGACTTCTCCATGCCTTGTTTATGTTCTTCATTTGTTCAGTTAACCGAATTAGTTTCTTATGTTTTTGCCAAAATCAATTTTAGCTGAAATTAGAGAGCGGGATTGGTGCAATGTTGTTACATGTCACAAGGATACTTCTCAAGCCTATGTGTGGAGACTTCAAAACTTTGTTCTCGGCGAGCATATTCTCAGACCGTGCCCAGAAAATCCATCGCCTGTTAAGGTCAGAGCTTCAGTCTACTTAAAGTTTCCATACATAGATGCTTGTTGTTTGAACTGATTGACCATTAAAATATGGACTGTACAAAACACACAGATATTGATTATTACATTAATCTTGTGACAGGCCTGTACAATCAGTGCATGTGGCAATTTTGCTGTTGTGGGGACAGCAGGTGGTTGGATTGAGCGCTTCAATCTGCAGTCAGGATTCAGCCGAGGCAGTTACCTTGACATATCAGAAAAAAGAAGCTGTGCTCATGATGGAGAAGTGGTTGGAGTTGCATGCGATTCCACTAATTCCTTAATGATAAGTGCTGGATATCACGGTGATGTGAAGGTTTGTATATCTTCTTACGAGCATTGGCATTAAGGTCACGTTTGCATTGAGATTTTTGGTTTGGGAATGAGAATCTAGAATGAGAATGAGATTCACATTTATGATTTTGGATTAGAACCCCTCATTCCCATTCCCATTCTCAAAGTCACACCTATGAAATTTGTAACGTTGTGCTCACACTTCCAATTGAGACGATTTTCTATTTATTTCATGATTTTTTTAGAACATAAATATGAATTTTTTTCCGAAACATTGCACAGATTTGGAAAAATATGAAAATAAGAAAATTGAATCATAATTTTATGCTCAGGTATCCGATTGAAGTGATTTTATGTTCTTTCTTGTAATTTTTAAGAATTGCACATTTTTAGCAAATCTAGATACTTTAAAACCGAATATTAATTTTTTTCCGGCAACGTCCTCATTCTTCTATGACAAGTAACACAATGTTTTTACATAAATTTATCAATATTTCTAGAAATATTTATAATTTCATTTTTTTCAATAAATTATTTAATTTCGTAAACCAAACTACAACGTGAATGAGAATGGTTTCCATTGTCACACTTTTATTGAACAAATCAAATTTCCAAGCTACCCTAATTTTCATTTCATATAAAGGTGTATATATTCACTTTTACCTGCTATAGATATATTGTTTAAAATAGAAAAGCAACTGTACAGTGTCTGGATATGACAAACGCTCTTCTGTTCTAGAGCGTTTGCATTATAGATCAGACTTTCACACCTTCTAATAAGTGTGGTGTGCGTTCACTAAACTTTACGTCATCTCATTGATCACTAAGCTAGTCATTCCATTTCCTCCCTTTGAGTTTTATTTCTCTGCTTGGAAATTTAAGTTTTATTATTGAGGGAGGAGGGAGGGATTTTTATCTCCTCTTGATCACTAAGCTAGCCATTCCATTTCTTTCTTTCTTTTCTAGTTTCTACTGTTGGCAAGTCTTGTGGTTTCACATGAGGTTTCTGAATACCATTGTTGGTTTGTAATACAACTAATGATGTATACACACAATCACTGCTTAGATTATCAAGTTTCTGCTGGATTGATTTATATCTTGAAGGTTTTTATCTGCAGGTTTGGGATTTCAAAGGGCGTGCGCTAAAATCCAGATGGGAAATCGACTGTTCTTTGGTTAAGATTGTTTATCATCGTGTTAATGGTAAATTATATTCTTTTTTGTTTGAAAGATTATATTCTTTAGATAGTTGATAATATTTTATATCATCTTTCTCTCTCTCACGCTATATATACAAGTACATATATCTGTATATCATACAACATGGACCAATTTTGTTTATTACATTTTCAGGTCTTTTGGCTACGGTGGCGGATGATTTAGTCATTCGTTTATTTGATGTTGTGGCATTAAGAATGGTTCGTAAATTTGAAGGCCATACAGATCGTGTTACAGATTTGTGTTTTAGTGAGGATGGGAAATGGCTTTTGTCATCTAGTATGGATGGAAGCCTCAGAGTTTGGGATGTTATCTTAGCAAGGCAAATAGATGCTGTACACGTCGATGTGCCAGTCACAGCGTTGTCTCTTTCACCAAATATGGATGTTTTAGCAACAACCCATGTTGATCAAAATGGGGTCTACTTGTGGTAAGTTTTCTACTTTATATTTGTTATTTGTAGCTCAAAGCATGAATTTCTTAACATTTAACAATCTGAAATGGACTTTTGGCTGCATCTATTCTTTTGCTTTTGGTTGTATCTACTAAATAAATTGTTTTGCTACAATTCTATCAGGGTTAATCAATCGATGTTCTCTGGAGACTCAAACATTGATTCTTATGCAAGCGGGAAGGAATTAGTGAGTGTTAAGTTGCCATCTGTATCTTCAGCAGAAGGTTCTCAAGTTGAGGATTCTGAGATGCCCACTCTGAGCATCTCAAAAGTTCAAAACACTTCCGATTTTACAACTTTCAAGAAGCATATCCCTGATCTCGTTACACTCTCACTATTGCCTAAAAGCCAATGGCAAAGCTTGATTAACTTAGATATTATAAAGGTATCATTTAACCACGGTTTTATGTACATTACAGTGCTGGTATTTATAACTGTTAAATCTTTCTTTGTAAGTTGGTCGTTATTTTCATTTGTTGGTACATTTGATCAGTTGACGTACCTAAATTGCCTTCTGACATTATGAATTCACAAATTTCAGGTCCGCAATAAACCGATTGAGCCTCCAAAGAAACCGGAGAAGGCCCCTTTCTTTTTGCCTTCAGTTCCCTCTCTATCTGGAGAAATATTGTTTAAGCCTAGTGAGTCGGATATCGAGGAAAAGGATTTGCAAGATGGAGTAAATAACAATAGGACTGTATCCGACTTGCAACAATCCAAATTTTTGCAACTCCTCCAGTCATGCGCAGAGATGAAAAATTGTAAGTTTGTTGGCTGTGCTTATTTTAAAACAAAAATATATGTTATTTTTCGACTAGTCAGCTAAACGTTACATTTAGAGTGATAATCTGGATGGTCTTTTTTGAACTTTTGATCTTGCAGTTTCGACATTTACTGACTATATCAAAGGTTTATCCCCTTCAACATTGGATATGGAACTACGAATGCTTCAAATTATAGACGACGATGATGAGCAAGAGCCAGACAAGAGACCCGAATTGATCTCAATAGAAATGCTTCTGGAATATTTCATTCTGGAAATATCTAGCAGAAACAATTTCGAGTTTATACAAGCTGTTATTAGGTTGTTTTTGAAGGTATTTACAAGCACTAGCATGATGTTGTGTTATGTTTTAATCATTTTGCATAACCAAAATGTGGATTGGTCCTAGGTTTTGATTAACATCATTGACTTTTTGGCTGGACAGATACACGGTGAAACTATCCGGCAGCAGTCAAAATTACAGGAGAAGGCGAGGAAGCTTCTAGAAGTCGAGTGTGCAGTATGGCAGAGAGTAGATAAATTGTTCCAAAACGCAAGATGCATGGTGACTTTCCTAAGCAACTCTCAGTTTTGAAGTGCTCTTTAGTCTTATTATTGTTGACTCCCAACATCATGTTGTATTGAGAAATTAGCTTTTTTGCTTGACATTGTAAATTAGTCTCACTGTTATGAAAGATATGTTGCTTTCAAAATTCAAAGAACGGGAACTGCAAATCTTTATTATTATTATAGAAGAGGAAATTTTGTTCTTGATCCTTAATTAGTAGCAATTTTGTGTTAAACTGGCCTCTGTAGTTTCTCGATTTTGTTTTCTTTGCAACTACCTCTGTTCCGGATTTGTTACTTTTGTTATGACATGTCTAAATTGATTGACATGTGCGTCCATATTAGATATAGTTATGCGTGCTTCTCTACTTTAAGTGAGATCGTTTTAATTTCATGGTCGACTTACAGTCGGTGGAAATAGGTGTGATATTTGTCATTTCGACCTCACATTTAACAGTCGACTTGGTATAAAGATAAATCAGGAGACAATGGTCGCAGCTAAAAGGATTGTTCCCTTATATAGACAAGTTATGGCAACAAAACACAATGACCCAATCCTGTAGAAAGAAATAAGACACATTTGCAATTCAACTGATCAATAAAAAGTTGCTATTCACATTCATTCATAGGTACTTATTTATTTATGTTACAATCACCGCTCAACACACCTAGCCTGATGTTGTAAAACGGTTTAAAGATATCAGCTGTGAGTTTGCGGATTCGATAAAAACCCATAGTTTAGACCGAAAAACACTAGAGGGTACGTAGCAATACTCGATTGTAGTATTCCCCAAGAGCCCATATGGGGAAGATATTTCTGTAGTTCGAATAACTTATCATACAATTCCTGTTGAATACTCCCATTATTTCCTGTCAAAAAAATAATTATAATTAACAAGGACTAATATAGTAATTAAGACTAAATTTCAGCAGATGTTTTGTGAATAAACCTGTTGTGGGAAATCTCCATTTTCCATTTGAGAATTAATGAGAAGCTTGGCAGCTCTGTGCAATGGGGTTGGATCTCTCTCTTCCTAATTAATCCACAAAAAATGTAAAATTAGTAATGACATATCGATTAGCAAGCGATGCATGCATGCACGGTTAATTAAACGTACGTGCGTACGAACCTGACCAGCTTCAATAAGAGCCAACATAGCCCATCCGGTATTCACTAAATGTGAGTTGTTGCCTTCCAAATTTGTGTAGACCTTGTTTTGGCACGAAAGGTAGCTCTCTCCCCAACCACCCGACTCAACCTGTTTTGATAGCAAGAAATCGCAAGCTCTTCGAATGCTTGAGCTATTTTGGTAGGTCTTACCACCAGCCACTAGTCCTGTTATTCCAAACCATGTCCCATAGGTGAAGCAAACCCCCCAAGAACCATACCTATATTTACACAAGTAATTACCAACCAAACTAAATATATATCAATCTTGCGATTTACGACATATATATATATATTCATGTTACGAAATAAACTTACCACGAACCGTCGCCCAATTGTGTGCTCTCAATGAAGTTTACGGCTTTCGCAATGCAAGCTTTTATTTCCTTAGTTCTGTGTCCTGGATATGCTTTCATGAATGCTTTAAGACCTTGAATTGCTGCTGAGGTGCATTCTACATATCTACACGTACGTGCAATAGATTCAATTAAATTCAGGTGCAAGTCTCGGTTGTTACACTTGCTGGTAATAAAAAAATTGTTTGTGCATATTTAATTATTATTTGAAATTGATCTTACTGATAATCAATAACAATGTCTCCAAATGTCTCGGCTGGATTGATCATCTGATCATGCACAAATATTGAAATTGATCAATATTAGCTTCTTCATATCTGAAAACTGATACATATATATATATGTTGAAACGTATATACCTCTAACCATGGATAGGATCTTGTGGTCTCATATGATGCATATCCTCCATTGCTATTCTGTAATGTAATGTTATATATATTAACTCGTCAAATGAAATCAGTGGCGGAGCCAGACTTGAGGCTCAGCGTAGGCATAATTTTTGGACTAGGACTAAATTATTGGACAACTAATGTTAGTTAAAATATTTTAGAAGGGAATGAATGAACTAATTTGAATTGAACTTGAGGAATTGAACATAACTAAGGCTAGTTAAAAAGGTTTTAGGGAAGATGGGATGGGCTCATGCCTACTACGGCCCACCCTTGGCTCCGCCAATGAATGAAACCATTTTCTACTACAAGGGTATAAAGTACAAAAATGAAACCTGTAAAGATAAAATAACGTTAACAGCATCAAATAACCGATCTTTCCCCACTGCTTCTCCTACTATGTCCGGTGACATTGTTGATAATTTAATTGCTGCCTGCAAGTATACATATAGTATATGTCATGAAATACGAATTAAAACTCAAATACAGATACTCTATCTGTCCCAAGATAAGTGATATTGTATCACTTGCATTTCTGTTCCAAATGTCTTATTTCCGTTTTTGGAGGTTACTTACGCTTAAATTACCAATAATGTTAGTAAACCTTAATTTAAGTTTGTTATAACACATGTACGTAGAGATATGAGATTGTAGACATACTATACTAACTTTTTCTTGACACTTATTTTGGAACAGGAGGAATAACATAACACATATGTGGTCGGAGTGCGCGAAGAAATTGATGAATTAATTATGTACCTTCAAGCCTTCAGCTGTACAATCAGAGACAATCCAACCATTGTCAGGGGTAGAGAAAGGCCATCCACCCTTTGAAATGTGCCTATACCAGTACTTGAGATTGCCTGGGCTATCTGACCTTACCTACAAATTATAATTAAACTTATTATATTGTTAATGAAATTTAATCAATTTGCACTCACAAAATATGTGTATATATAGTACTTGTATGTTTTTGATGAAGTTGTGTGCTTTCTTGAGCATTGGACCAAATTCATCCACAAGCTTAAGATTGGTGGACAGGATTGCTTGGACTGCTAAACAGACATCCCATCCCTGAGATCCATTGTATCCCTGACAATTATAAATTCAATTACTCAATTACCTCCAAATTTAAATTAATAATATATAATAAAACCCAACGGGTCAAGTGACTTAAGGTTTCTTGAGGACTCAGATTCGAGCCTCGGTTGTTACGGTATACACCCATATCCGTTCCCATAATTAGCCGATTTGTAATGGCCGAGATATCTGATACTAAAAAATTAATATATAATAATAATTAAATGTATTGTACCTGCATTTTCATTCCATCTTCAGCCACCCAAAGATAGTCTTTGATTCTTGAAAGGTGAGACTTAAATGCCTCAGAATTAGGATCCTCCACCCAGCAACAAAGCATGTTCAAGACCTTGTTGACAGGTCCAATGCAAATATAGCAAGTGTTTTCATCTTCATAGTGGATGTGTTCCATAACAGTGTTAAGAGATTTGGTTCTTAGCTTAGACAAAGGCCATCTCCTCAGAAGTGGCTCCCCAAACTTGTGTAGGGTACCCCACAATATGTCTTGTATTTTTGGGTGTGGATAGTACAAGTCCTCCTGAACAAAATGTGAATTGTTTATAAACATTAAATTAAGAAAAAGTATTTTTTCATGTATATTTTTTTACGTGTATTTTCACATGTACTTGATGGTATTAATGAAAATGTTTAGG
>JAYMSZ010001032.1:0-15842 GCA_036897665.1 Pelargonium citronellum | reverse complement strand
TTATATAAACTCTGTAACTAAAAAATATTTAAAAAAATGAGTATGGATGTAAAATTAATAAAGTACCAAAATAAAATAACTAATACAATTATAACGTAAACCTGTTTTTTAAATTCATTTAGGTTGCGTTTGGGGACATGGATTTGATTTGAAATCCATTCATTTGAAATTTTGGATTTGAAATATTGTATTTCAAATACAAATATAAGGCTTGGGAAATCATAAAATTTCAAATGAAAAGGTTTGAGCTGTCATTTGAAATCTCATGTTCTAGGCATGTTTTGAATGCTATTAAATTTTACTCAAATCCATATCCAAATTCGTGGAGTTTCCAAACCCTTCATTTGGCTCAAATCCAGCATTTCAAATGAATGATGGTTCCCAAACACATTATAACAATAGGTATAATGTAAATCAACTAATATTATAATAAAGTTGCAATAAAATTAATAAAAAAAGCCATAACTAATATAATACATCATCCAATAATTAACCAATTATCAATTAGGATTCTATCTAAACACAAATATAACTACCTAACAATAAATTACTAAAACACAAATATACCAACCTAACTTGCTAACTATAAAATTTCAGTTGACTATACCATTTATTTATTTTTCTTTTGAAGGTTAATGCGCAAAATAGTGTATGGGATATGTATTTTACGCGTATTCGTATTCCGTAAGCAACAAGTATAGATACTCATCACAGTCTAACTTATCTGTGCAACGTAGTCCACGGTACAAATTAAAAATATAAGTGATCAGTTGTTTGAAGAGATGCATGATTGGTTATGAGACAGCAAGGAAAAACATAACTTACATGCCTAATAACCCATCCCCACTTCAAATGTTTAGTTGTGTCACTCTTCAAATGTGTAGATGAATATGCAAAAGAATGTAGGTGCCGGAGGAAAAATACATCCCATACACGTAACAAAAAAAAAAACAATACAAAGCTGATAAAAATGCTTACTAAAATCAGGAAGAATGAGAGAAAGAAAGTTTAAACATAAGTTCAAGGGATATTAAATAGCATAGTTTTGAGTATATCCGGCTTAAATTGAACATATAGATGCACAAAAAGGGAGCGTTCTCATGCCTATACTGAAATATATTAACAGATTCTGCTTACTAGGTACCTATTAAATTTAATCTGCAATAGTGATCTGAAATACATAGCATTTGCAGTTGACCATTAAACAATCTCTGACTGACAGTAAATTTTTATATATAATTAAAACATACATTGGATGACAAAATACTCCCTCCGAGCTATGGCCCAAAATGAGTAAGTTAGTTAGGATTGAAAGTTCTCCCTTATATCTCTATGAGAACTGTTGTAACAAACTCAAAGGGGTATAAGTAACTTATATTAGGGATTTTGTTGGTATTTAATGTATAACGAACTAACCAACTAAAAATGAAAAGTGGACACTCATTTTGAGATAGAGGGAATAACAGATATAATGGTTCTTCCTACTACTATAAATATCAATAAAATGAGAAAGGACTTTACATTCTGTAGCTTCAGAAGCATCCTTCCGAGCTCCAAATAACCACCACAGCGGGAAGCCTCCATAGCAAATTCCTTCCAGACCATCACGTCACGAGCAGTCTCAATCAAAGCCTATATACATTTGAGCAGATCTCTAATAATAAGTAAAAATAAGCATGCGAGTAAAACTTAAACATAAGAGGAACTCAAAATTGAAAATTCCCAACAATCAAAAACAAAAACCGAATCACATACATCATTATGAAATTGGTCGACGATATTTAACATGCCAACAGCCAGCTTTTGCATAATGAAGCGGCGTGCAATAGACAAATCCTTAACCATTTTAAGTCCAATGTTATGTGTCCGGTATGCAATAGGATGTGGATACTCATTTATTGGACGAACAAGAAGTGTATCTGCCCAAGAATAATTTCTTGTGTGTGGAAAAAATATGACAGAATACTTCTTCCTGTCATGGGTTGGTTTTGCCCTCAGAGTTGATAATGGCCAATCAGCTCTAGCACATCTAATTCCTGCCTGCCACTTCCCTCTCCACTGTAGTTGAAAAGATCATTGCAGAACAGATAAACACAGAATCAGCATGTTTCCTTTTATTTAGCAGCAGGTGAATGATAACTATACAGCCAAACAAAGAAAAAGAAAAAACAAGTATCGAGACGGAATTAAAATCAGTACATATATTTTTAACATACAGAAGGAAACTAATTGTTCAAACAAAAAATAAATAATTTACAAGATATCAACAGCCAAATGAAACTCCACACAGTCCAAAAGGAATATATAAAAAGAACAAAAACAAAATAGTTAAGAATGAGCCATACAATGGAATAAAGCAGAAAATAAGAACCACGCAGAGGTAAAAAATCAAATATGTTCAGGCAAGATACAATCACGAAAGGCTACAGTACCTTGACCCACAAAGCCACAGACTCGTCATGCTCCAGCCATTTGGGCTCTGAAAGAGATGATTCTCCCTCCCTGTTGTAGCCTGGCAGTTCATTTTCAATAGTATCCACAGTTTGATGTGAGTTCTCAGAGGCCAAACAAGGCACTGAACTACAGTTAGGTGCGTTTACATCGACCCCTTCATAATCATGAGAACCAAGAGATAATTTTTGACCCTCCACCTGATAATCACTATATGAAGCTCCGCTGTAGTGACCTATTGAAGTAGGTAATTCATGAACCATCTCTTGACCTTGACCTTGACCTTCTATTTCTGCTTGAGGCCCATCCACATCTACCAATAACTTATCAACTCTACCATCCTCCATCTTAACTTGTTTCCCATTTTGAAGGCGGCTAGATTCTGCATCATAGATAAAAGATGTTCCTGAGCTCTGTTGAGGGCAATCGGATTCTCCAACATACTGAACACCAGAACAAGGAAGCACTTCCATAATTCCACCACTAAATTTGAATGCCATAAAACATGTACGTTACCGCTGATTATTCCCCAACTAAATTACCTGTTCAAATAGTTAAGGCTTAAGAGATAACTGTACAATCAGACATTTCTTCTAAATAGAAAAACAAAATAAATACTAATGATAAACAGCCATCACAGTATGTTTGTTCAAATAGATCAATACTAACTCCGTATTAAAATATTTTGCCAAAAACTGAAAATATTATAACATTTAGAGAACCTGTCACTGACTGTATAATAGCTCAATACGCGGAACGCACAAAAGCCTGTTAACTGACTATAGATGGTTTAATGTGGAGAATTTTTTTGTTAATGAACATTTGGACAAACTTAGAGGGAGTGAGACATAATTTAATTGAGTGGTCAATGAAAAAGAGACTAGTCTAGAACGACCCTGCCAGATGGGGAAACATTTAAAATAGAGAATCAACCGTTTCCAACAATATGAAATGTTTCAAGATTTAGGTGTGTTAAAGAATTCCAGTAGTTTCTCCTCACTAGTCTAGATAACATTTTTTTTTTTGAGAGAGTCTAGATAACATTTATTAGTTATTATAGGCAGGAACTATCTCTGAAATATTTTCCTGACTTCTATTTGATAGTGATAGCCAAAGATTGTGAAGCCTTTGATAAAACCAATAAGCGCATCAGTTGGTTGAGAATCTTGGTTATCAAAGACCTAGAAGTCAATCCGACCTAGTGTCCAATTACTTTTTTGACCAAATCAGTGCAGTGTTGTATCAGAAATAAACTAAAACTAAATAGTAAATACAAATAGGTAGTCTAGCATGCACAATATCCCCTGGGCTAAGATACAAGATAAACTTACCAGTTACAATTCATGAAGAACAATACTTTTCAATTTTCAATTTCAAAAATTGAGTGAAAATGTAAATGACGCCTATTTCAGTTAGCCATGCGGAAGCAAAGAAAACCAAGGCACTTAAAAAAGATATGTGTCACCTTTAAAGATGTAGCATTCTATATGATAACACATTTATGTACTATTTGGGGTCCCTTAAATTAATTATGTTAACTTCTGATTGTTAAAGAGATAACATATACAGGAATTGAGATGTAAACTAGAACTAATGGAATCATAATGTAGAGCCATGGTTCGACAGCAGATAATGCAAGATTAACAACACAGCTACTAGAAAGAATATCGTAATTAACTAAGCATCACAAGAATGATGGCATCCGCTTATAGTTTTTGTTTTAGTGTAATTACCATATATTATGTTTTAAAGTTTTTCAAAAACAGCTTCTTTTTTGTATGAACACATTCGGTTTTGCTGCTAAAATTGATTATTTATTTCCATCTTCAATACTTATTACTAGAATTCTAGGTAAACCTCATTCAATATATCCATACCATATTCCCAGCATTATTCATCTTCCCATAATTTACATGGAAAAAGATGGTATTAATGGGCACTGAAAATGCATTCTCGCTTCCTCTCTGCTCTATGACTATAGTTAAAACAAATAAGACGACCTTTAACTGAGAGAAGCGACGAGTACTGTGCATAACTTCTTATTATATTAATTGCAACTTAAACATCCAATTCAATATATACTTCTTCTTATATGCCAATTATATCAAATACAAAACCACCCATGTTCTTCATTTATGATTTCCTTCCTTTTGGGGAAGAAGTTTCGCTCCGAAGGAAAACTAAAATAACATTTTGATTTAACCAAGTAAAGAAACAATCAAACATGATTAGCAGCTAAATGGCAAATTCCATCAGAAAATGATACAGTGCCATGAAAAACAACAACAAAAACTAAACAAGCCCTTAAAAACAAATGAGTCAATGATGTAAACTATTCACGAGGAATTCAGTCTCCACAGTGGGGGTAATATATTGATAATCAATAATAATCAAGGAGCCATATCAGGTATCCCGTAAAGTTCGAATTTTGTAGAGACAGCGAAGTTAAGGAGGCAAAAAGGACCCAACCCAGTGACGAAAATGCATAAAAATCTGACACCACATTCATTAATTGGCACAAGAATGACAAAAACCCTAGCTGAATCCATGGATAAATCATCGAGAAGCAGGACATTTTTCCCGAATGCAAAAAGTGGGTCCAACCCAGAAAAATCCCACATCCACAACCCACGTACCCAAAATCAAACTAAAAAGGGTTTCTACGATTCTACCCAATTGATGTGGTTTCTTCAGGGAATTTGTATACAACAACCATGGAGCAAGCTTGGAAAAAATAAAGGAATGGTCAAATATGTTACACACATAACAATTATACACGGAGGCTTCAATTTTTAATACACAGAGAAAAAAAATACTGGAGAAGTAATGGTGTAATGTACCTTGAGATCAACCTTTAGCCATGGTGGTGTGGCTTAGGGGGGCAATGGGGGATTTGTGTTGTGGGAATTTTTTTTATGCCCCGTCTAGTGCAATTTTTGATGTTGTTGCTTTGGTTTAGGGTTTTTTTTTTTTTTTTTTTTTTTTTTGGGTATGGTATGATATGGTTCAGAGGAGCTGAGATGTGGCCAAATCTGAGGAGAAAAAAGGTAATAGAGAAATGGGTCTGGTCACTCACTGCTACGACCTAGCAATGGTAGTATGGTACTTTCTTATGTAAAAATTGGATTTTTTTTTTTTTGGGTGTGCGAAGAAGCTGTAATGGTAGAGACTAAAGACTGGTTTTTTTTTTTGGGATATTAGGGGATGGGATGGGATGGGACGGGACTGTAAATTGGTGATGATCGATATGCGTTTGTAATGTATATACTACAACACTCGGGAGCTGAGCTGGGCTGGGCTCATCTTTGCTTACGTGGCGTGGGTGGGTGGGTAGGTCTAAAATATATTTATTATTTTATAATATCCTTTATTCTTTTCTTTTTTTTCAAATTATAGTTTTACCGTCTCTGTGAAAATAATAATTTTATTCACACAAAACATGTGTGAAGTACCATACCTATACGTTAAACATATAAAGATTTAATTTGAGTCAATTTAAAACACGCCTGATTTATGAGAAAGCAAACGTTATTTATACTATTGATTTAGGAAAATATAGTATACAATGAATGGTAAAGGATTAGTCAATTCATGTCATGTCATCTATGCCACCACTCTACTTGTTATTGGGTTCCAGCCCAAACATCTTACATTAGTGTGGGCTGGGTTGGGCCCAAACTCACGTTACATTCATTTCTATGGTAGTCAGCCCATATAAGGATACAATTCTCCAAATATGATTTTTTGGGGGCTTACTATTCTGGTGTCTATCTATAAACATGATGTACGGTATGCATACTGCAAAATGGGTTCGCAGCTTCTTTTAAAGGATAAATACGTAAGTAAACCGGAGGTCAATCGACTTACTAAAATTAGGTAAGTTAGATTCTCAAAACGATGTAATTTTTTATAAATTGTTGAGACAAATATCAAAATCACATAGTTTTAATGCTCTTCTCCAATTTCGCGATAAGGCTCATGCCACAACTTCCTACACCCTTCCACCAACACGAAGAAAGATCATTGGGACTGTTTCTAAAACGCCAAAATGAGTTTCTTCATCCCAAAGAATAACATGCATAGTTAGTCTATACAAAACACAACGTCACAGAGCCACTACTCATTATTCATATTTAGTCTCTTACAAGAGGCCACAGAGTGTTAGGGTTCCAAGTAGAGCTCTACATCTCTCATTTATACTTAATCTTCACAATAAGCTTTAAGTACTCTCAATGAGATATCTCACACCTCTAAGCCTCGTGCTAAATTGGGCAACTTCAAATCCCCCACCTCACCGGGTCACCTCTAAGACTCCCCACCTCACTTTGTCACCTCCAAGGTCCCACCTTGCCGGATCACCTCTAACACACAACACCTCTCTAAGTGGTAGATGCTCCTACAATGTCAACTCCTATTAGGGCTAAAATGTGTGTTGGAACTCCATTCAAACGTCTACAAATGGCACATTTGGGAGGATAGAATCCAACCACCCAAATAATTCTACATTTTACTTTCAGTTTTAGTTTTCATAAAATTTGGAAACTCAAGCACAATCACGACCCTTTAATCCAAAAAATAAAAGTTGCATACGAGTAATAAATTCCATCATTAGACTAAAAAATTTGAAAGAATAAATTTATTGAGATTGAAAGAGAAACAATTATTAGTATCCAACTATCATGTTATCTAAAAATAACATCATGTGATATGAGTAAAAAAACACGAGAACTACTATATGAAATAATTAATCACCACTTATGAAAAAAGTAGATTGATTTTTATTTATGAAATACGAAATTAATTAAACTTGAACATAAATTTTAGCCACATTATCACATAGTTAGGTAAATGATTGGAGCAATTAAATCGATACCCTAATCAATAGATAACTCACACGCCTCAATTATATACCTATGTAAATCTCAAGATTTTAGCCATCATAGAACACATATGGGCTGCTTACAACCCTAGAACAAGGGGTGCATCTAAGTTATAAGATCCTAAATATTGACCTATTGGATTTTGAACCACCCATTTTAACAATCTAATTTGTTAGTGTATTTGTGTGTTGAGAGGAGAGAAAATTAAGTGGAATGGTGGGGACAAACTCAACACAATGGAACATGGAATGGGAAGGGAAGGAGCTGCCTTTTGCTGGACATGATTGGCATTGACTTGCTTGTCCAAATGTCTTTGGAAAGTTTACTTTATCATGGGATTCTACACCAAAACACTACTATACAATATCAATCTATATATCACTCTATTTCACAATCTTTAATTT
This sequence comes from Pelargonium citronellum, assembly GCA_036897665.1. NCBI lineage: Eukaryota > Viridiplantae > Streptophyta > Magnoliopsida > Geraniales > Geraniaceae > Pelargonium > Pelargonium citronellum. The sequence continues at coordinate 8,107 of JAYMSZ010001032.1, read as the reverse complement.
TTTCTCAATATGAATCCCACCATCACCACTTCCTCAAACCCACAGCCACAACACAAATGTCCCTCTCTCTCCTCTAGCATGCCTATGCTATCAGACACCTTTTTTCTGCATTTTGTGGCCTTGCCATTCCCTTCACAATGAGTCAGTTTTGGGACCATATCATGGATATATGTAACATGTTTATGTGATGAACAAAATTCAAATGCTCATGAACACCTTGTTTGAATCTTTCCAATTTGCAATATGGTTTAACATTCATGAAATCTAGGAAAGTCTATGAGTCAAAGCTTCTTGAAACCAAGAAAAAAAAATCATGTTTCTTGAAAATGTACTTAGTTTAGTAATTAAGATGGTAATGTGTCAATACATGCACCAAAACAAAAAACAAAAATGCATTGATGCTACAAAAACATGAGCAAATAGACTTCATATTCGAATATGGTTTCGGAATCTTTGGAGCTTCGTATGATTAGATCTCATAATCTTGTCCATATCCATATCCATTTTGTCTTCTTCTATTAATCTAGTTGCATTATGGGTACTCTTCAAATATGTTAGAACTTAATTAGTCTCTCATTTTTTCAACCCTTCCTCGAATTAGCCATCTCCAACCTGCAAAACCTTATTTTCAATGTCCAATTGAGATTGTAAACATGTCAGGGTATCATGAAAAGGACAATTTTTTATGGTTTTAAATGACACTATCTCAGTAGAGGATGTTATTTATTGTGAAGCACAAATTAAAAGAATGTAATTAATGCAACTTGGTAGTCTCATAGATCCATGAAGCATGTCTGTCAAGTTTCACTTGAAAATTGATGCTTATTAGCACTCCAACATCAAATATTTTACCAACTTCCTCCTTGGTCACCTTACAAATTTTGTCACCATCCCATCTACACAAAAATGTTGATAATAAGATAAAATAGAAGTTTCATTTGTTTATTTATTGGGACTGGAAAATTTCAGCTTCTGTTCTTTGAAGCTTAAATTATCAGATGAATACAAAAAAATCCATCCCAACCATTGTCTTGTGCTATGTCTTCACCACCCATTTGACTGTAGCAAGAAAATCCAATTAGCAATATCAGTTCTTGAACCAAATCATTCACATTCCACATGAAAACAAAGTTCTTCATTGCACTTCTGTTCTGCTACTGTGCTGTTGCTCATTTTTCACATTATCACTAATCTTGGATTCTGCCAAGCAAGCAATGTTGTGGATAGAGCAAATTTTTTTTTTATTTTCTGCAATCTCAATGTAAAAGGTGTGATATAAAATGAAAAGTTGTCAATAAAAAACTGTATGTACTGTTGCAGACCTGTAGCAAAGGAAGCTTTTTTATTATTTTTCTTTGGTTCAGCGAGTCAGTGAAAAACGACAAAGAATAGAGACCTGGCCTTGGACTCTGGTTAGCCAGCGAACCAACCACACCCACAGTCAGAGAGTCCCACCTTTTCTTTTCTTTTTCTTTTGCCTTTTATTTTATTGTTATCTTGGAAAAGGTCAAGACCCATAGGACCCGTATTTTTATGGGATGATTCTGTGACAAACCTCATTCAGCTAGGAGCTGAAGGACAATGTGGGCATCTCCTAATTTGCCCAAAAGAGGTTTAGACAAAGAGAAACCTCACAAAACCTCGGTTCCTTTTAAACATCCAACGTCTCCTTTTTACCTTTCGTCCCTTTTGAGGTGATGAGTTCTTGCTTTTTTTCTGTTTTAACTGTGTTATGGGGTCACCACAAACAAACCCATTTTCATTTATCTTGGTAGTGTCTAATTAGCTACAATTTACCCTATGAAATGCCATATCTGTAATCAAAGTTGCCATCTATTTTACCTTAATCAAGGCGTATCTTATACGTATTATATACAAATACACAAGGCTGTATATATAGAGTAGGATGCTATGGTGGAGTGGAGAGACGGTCACCAACTCCCACTTGCTTCCCAACAAGAGAAGAGAATGTGAGATTTGGATTGTGATTTAAGAACTAATATAATATTTTGGCCTCTGTCTATTTATCTCTCTCTCGTTTCATTTGTCCCTTTTTCATGTCTGGTTGAGTAAAATTTGTCTGCTTTGGGGCATTTTGTTGACATTTTGGGGTCTACCATTACTGCTGGCCAAGACCACGAGTGAGAGATGGGAGAGTCCATTTCCATGTCAATTTTCTTCTTCTTCCATTAAAGCCTACCCCACGAGCTGGGTTACTTCTTTTAATGCAAAACAATCCCTCCTGCATTACCAAAAGCTATCAGTTTTGTGAACCAGAGTCTCTTCTAAGAGAAGCCTTGAGCTTTCTTCACTGTTCTAAAGCCAAAAGTTTCTTCTTTTCTCAGTGGGTTTTGTGTAAATTTGTTCAGTGAATGATACTATCAGCCGTGTGGAATGTGGATACTTCTTGGAAGCTCTGAGTTTTGCTAAAATGCAAGAAGACAAGTGAGAGTCTTGGAGCCTCAAGTGGTGGCATCCAGGAACCAATTTGATCATTTTGGTCCGGTGGGGCAGAGCTCGGCTCTTCGGTTAAAACAAAAACATCTGTCTCTGGCTACTGGCTTGCCTTGTTCTAGTGTGTGAAGGTAATTTTTTTTTCTCCTCTTCTTTTCCAATGATCTACCTGTTTCACTGAAACTACTGTTGTTTTGGGATGGTTTTCAGAGGTGGGGTTTTAAGGAGTCTGGAGGTGGTAAAATGTTGGGATTGAGAGTGACCTCAAGACACAAGCGTTCAAAGAGGTACCAGAGTAGCACTTTAATTCTTTTGTTAGTTTGCAATAATTTGGCCCTCATTGTTTCATTTTTTGGCTTGATACTTCATGGATTGCTTGAACTGGAAACACTTCTGAGGTGGGTTTTGGGCAAAGTTAGAAACTTGAGCTTTCACAACTATTCATGCTGTGGTTTACAAGTACCAACCCTGAAAAAAACTTGTATTTTAGCCCAAATTCTGTAGCTATTTCGCGTAGAAGCAGTGAAACATTGTTCTACCATGGGGAGAGCCGGAGAGGCCTGAAGGGTTTTTGGTTGAAATGGAAATCAGAATCTTAAGTAAGAGTAAAGATTTTGGTTTTCTTTCAATTCAGTCAAAATGAAGGCTTTTTTAGGAATAAAATATTATGATTTCTGCTGATATGTTGCATATTTCTTAATTGTTTCGTATTTTTATTTCTCCAAATTCACAACCTTTTTATTTCTCATAATGCTTAAGATAAATGGGTTGCAAAATCTTTTCCAATCGAATACCATTTTGAGATTGGTTTTGGGAAATTGATGATAAGTTTGGACCAAGGTAACTCAAATGTCTAATACTTGATTTTTTTCCTTTGTTCCTCCTCCTTTGCTCTTCTCAGTAACAAAATATATCTGTGATTCGGGTTCATACATGACATGTCTCTTAGCATTATATTCATGAAGTGGCTTAGATTTCCATGGCAAATCACGTTTTCTTGCATCTACATTCAGTGATTTCATTATGCTTGCTCTTATTTATGGCAGCTTTCCTGATAAAAAAAAGTTGATGAAGATAGCTTAGGTGGTTCCCTTGAAGCATCGCACCATATAAAACTGGTAAGAAATCTCCTCAGTCTTTTGCTTAAAAAATGTAAAAGTACTGCTTTAAAGGGAAAAGGAATTTGCTGCCTAATGGTATAGTTTTCTTATTGTTTGGTACTGCCTGTCTTTGTGAATCTCAAATAAAGACCTTAGCATAATGCCAGCCTTGATGAGTACAATCATGCTCTATTCTTCTCTTTGTTGTTTTCCAGATTCTGTATCTTCTTTTCTTTTCTTTTCTCCCTTGATTATCATTGTATTATTTTAGAAAAGTTAGACGCTTTAATGAATGGTATAGGAAGCTAGAAATATAATTCAATGTCATATGAATTGAATGACACAAATTAATCATATAAAGAAATTTTAAAATTGGGATTAAAGACTAGTGTCGGCAGGATTTTGTGTCTATACCAAACTAGTTTCAGTACAATATTACAAGTTCTGACTTTCTAGAGTTGATTGGGGGTACTAGGGCATGGAGCATTTGAAGGGCTGTGTCAGAACCCGGCAAAAGCAATCCCCTAATGCTGAAGTTCATACTTCCTTGAAGCAAGAGGTGGTGAATGCAACTTTTTAACTTTCATATGCATGTTTTAAGGTTTACCAAGGTTAAACCTAACCCATTTGATCTCTTATTTCTAAAAGCAGAAGTGCTTTACTACTCAACTCCAGCTATATGGTTATGTTTAGTTATTTTCTTTTCTATTTTGTTTACATTATAACATTTGACATACAGATTCAACAACTGGAGACAAAATTACAAAGTCAGTTTGAGGTTCGCCATGCTTTAGAACATGCATTGGGTTACAGATCTTCCATCCCTGCGAGTAGTTCAAATGAAAGCTCAATAACCAAGGTAGCTTTCCAGGTTTTTATTTACACTCTACAGATGCTGATGCTGATACTGATACGGATACAGTCCTCCCTTTTCTTTTTCTATCTTTAAAGGCAACACTCACAACATGATTACAAATTTATAATATTAGTGGGGTGAATATTTCAATTTTCATGGAATATGCAAATCTGATTAGTTACTTTCCGTGACAGTACATATTTGTTTGAGACCAAAAGTAATGGTCTTTGATTTTTTCTAGTGGTAACTTTTAATAATTATTGTTTGAGACCAAAAGTTATGATATTTGATTCTTCCTAGTGCTAACTTCTATTACTGCTATTGATTTGTCACTATATTTTAGTTTGTTTTTGCTTATTTAACTTCAGTTAACGTAGGAGTCACACATACCCTAATGTCAATCATAATTTCTTGATTTTGACACGTTTCATGTGACTCCAGCCAGCCACAGAATTGGTCAGGGAAATCGCTGTTCTAGAGTTGGAAGTTGTATATTTGGAACAATATCTTTTATCCTTGTACCGGAAGGCATTTGATGAACAGGCAACTTCCGTTTCTCCATCCACCAAACCTGAACAAATAAGATCACCTTTAGAAACACCAAGAGTAAGGTTCTGCGAAGCTTCAACACCTGATGTCACTTTAAAGAGAGAGAACTTAGCATCTCGAGTACATTCTCAGTCTCTAAATGATCCATGGAAGAAATCCAATGGTGTTGGAGGAGAAGAAAAGCTACTAGATTCTGGTGTTCATCGCTGTCACTCCTCACTGTCACAGCATTCGGCATTTTCTACCAAAACTTCTCCTACAGAAAAGTCTTCGGCTAAAGCTGTTCGAGCCTGTCATTCCCAGCCTTTGTCCATGATGGAGGTAACTAAAGTTTCATCATTGTCTTTTTAGCTGTCTCTTTTAACTCTGTAGGATACAAATTGCAATGATGAGGATTTTCTCTTGATTATGATTTACATTGCTATTTACAGTATGCTCAGAATACATCTTCAAGTCTTATTAGTTTGGCGGAGCATCTTGGCACCCGTATTTCTGATCATGTCCCAGAGAAACCTAACAGACTTGCGGAGGATATGGTCAAGTGTATGTCAGCCATATATTGCAAGCTTTCAGATCCACCTTCGATGAACCAGGGCCTATCATCTCCCAATTCATCTTTGTCATCAGTTAGTGGATTTTCTCCTCGAGAGCAATGTGATATTTGGAGTCCAGGATTCAGGAACAATTCTTCTTTTGATGTGCGATTAGATAATCCTTTCCACGTGGAAGGCCTAAAAGAGTTTAGTGGACCATATAGCACTATGGTTGAAGTGGCATGGATTTACAGAGATAGTCAGAAATTGGGCGAGATAGAACACTTGCTACAAGATTTCAGGTAACTCATGCACTGTCATTTATAGTATTGAGTTATGTAATCAGTATGAATTTCGTTAAAATTTAATCATTCTTGTCGTGTCAATATATCTCATTAACTACTCTGGTATGCAGGTCTCTTGTATCTCGACTAGAAGAAGTAAATCCTAAGAAATTGGATCGAGAGGAGAAGCTTGCATTCTGGATTAACATACACAATGCACTGGTTATGCATGTAATGACTCTGATCAGAAAAGAATTGCCGCAATGAGTTTTTATTTTATTTAATCTCTGTGTTTCTGATATGACTTGGTAATAAGTTCTTTGTTTTCCAATAGGCATTTTTGGCTTACGGGATTCCACAAAACAGCATGAAGAGAGCCTTTTTACTCTTGAAGGTAAAAAGAGCGTTATTGTTTTCTCAGAAGATATAATTCAGTACTATACTTCTGTAAACACCTTTGTATATTTCAGGCTGCCTATAACATTGGAGGCATCACAGTAAGTGCAGACACAATACAGAGTTCCATCCTTGGATGTCGGATCTCACGCCCTGGACAGGTAAAGCTAAATCGATAAAGCTCTTTAGTTTAGAGGTTGGAGTGCTTATTTAAATGTTTCTCTTCTCCACTTAAACTTTTGTAGTGATTCTGATAAAACAAAATTTCTGCTTGTAGTGGCTTCGGTTGTTGCTTTCTTCGAAGTCAAAATTCAAGAGTGGAGATGAACGACAAGCATATGCAATCGAGCATCCAGAACCCCTGTTACACTTCGCACTCTGTTCGGGAAGCCACTCTGATCCAGCGGTACTTAATCTTAAATTATCTGTTTCTGTTTCTGTTCCTTTCTAAAGAGCTGCTAGGCAGAAACTCAGTGTCATTGCTTAATATTCAACAGACAAAAGTTTGCTGGATGAGGAAAGATTATGATTCACTAAAAGTCCAAATCAATTATATACTCTTGTTGACATTTGGCATATACAAACAAACTGATTTCAACATTTAGCTATTTGCACTGGACCTACTATTTGAAAGTAGCATTTTGCTTTTGGTTTGTGCTATGTATCATAACTATAGTCTTGGGTGCAATCTTATATTGCAGGTCCGAATATACACTCCCAAGAGAGTATTTCAAGAGCTGGAAGCCGCGAGAGATGAGTATATTCGTGCCACCTTTGGCGTGCGCAAAGACCAGAAAGTCCTTTTGCCGAAGACAGTAGAGTCGTTTGCGAAGGATGCAGGTCTGTGCCAAGCTGGAGTGATGGAAATGATCCAACAATCACTACCCGAGTCACTAAGGAAGAGTATAAAAAAGCGTCAACTGGGGAAATCAAAGAAGAGCATTGAATGGATTCCCCATAACTTCGCCTTTAGGTATCTGATATCCAAAGAGCTTGTGAAGTGATTGCTTGCTTGAACTAGGTAACTCATTGAGCTCACCTGCATTGTTATTTAGATTCTTTACAAGGGGAGGTTTTGTACTTCATTTTTTTTTTCTTTGTACAAAGTAGAGTTGAAGCTGAAATCCTAAAATAGAACAGCATCACAACATGCTTCATTTTGTATATGTAACCTTTGTTCTCATGTTTAAATGCAATGTTATGATCAGTTCAGTGTTCTTTCATGAGTGGAAGAGCCTTACATTGTCAAACGCAAGAGCCTTACAGAATCACATTTAATTAGTGGAAGAGCCTTACATTGTCAAATGGAAAATAGTTACATACATATAGCTCTGAGGCCTAATTAGTCAATGCATTAGAAAGAAAATACTGAGCTCTTGTCCTAAACACCCAAAAGGGACTACTAAATGGTAAGCCTCTGCATCAGCAGACCCAACCACCTTCTCAAACTGTCCCCTCAGGTACTTGAACCCCTGAGACGACTCCGGTCCTTTCTCGGGCAATATCCCGACTCCTGTGGAGACAGTCTGTAACATTTCCAGCAGCAACCTGTCGTTTTCGTTCACTTCTCTTCTACTGGCAAACCCAATTCTGTGCCCGTTGCAGTACATGGTCCATCTAGGCACAGTGGGAAGCCACAGATTATCAGGCCTGTACCGGAGATGATCGCGGTAGCATTCCAGGACTATCCGGCTCATGCCAAGCTGCACCAGACGAGCAAACTCCGAAATGTCGAGAGGGAGGTTCAGCAGAACAAATGGGGAGGCAGAGCTGGCGGCTGAAGGATCGTCCTGCATGCATAGCCTGACCTTGCTCCCGTCGACGGGGCAAATGATGGTTCCGGTGACCTTGCAAGTACTGGGCGGCTCAGGCAAGCAGTTGGGGAAGAACAGGGGAGTGGTTCGGGGCCAGCATCGGACGGCAAATTCCAAGATT
>JAYMSZ010001031.1:0-15855 GCA_036897665.1 Pelargonium citronellum | reverse complement strand
ATAAGTGCTAATAATTAAACAATGCTAATCCACAAATTGAATAAAAAAATCCAACAACAACATATTCTAAGTTTTGGATATTTAGAACCCAAAAAGAGGGAAATAAAATATTAAGTCTCAATTACCAACCGCACCAACAACATATTGGATCCTAAATTTGATAATATGATCCTTGATATGATTGTCAAAATCTAGAGCACCTACTCTTGAGTAACTTCCACACCAATTGTAAGCTAGCTAAATCGTACCGTACACTTGGAGTATATTTGTATTTCAAAAATTAAAATACACGACCAAAAGTCTATATAAATCTTTTGCTTGCATGGTTGTACACACAAACAGAAACACAAACACGGATATACAAAAATGGGAAAAAGTAGGGTTCTTGTGGTTGGAGGCACAGGGTATCTTGGGAGGAGGATGGTGCAGGCATGCTTGGACCAGGGCCATGAAACCTACGTCCTGCAACGTTCTGAGATCGGTCTCGACATCGAGAAGCTTCAGATGTTGTTGTCGTTTAAGAAGAAAGGAGCTCGTCTCATCGAAGGCTCGTTCACTGATTATCAGAGCCTTGTAAACGCTGTGAAGCAGGTTGATGCGGTGGTTTGCACCATGTCCGGTGTGCACTTCCGGAGCCATAACATATTGATGCAGCTCAAGCTTGTTGAGGCCATCAAGGAAGCAGGAAACATTAAGGTACACTGTATATGAATATGATCCTACATATTTTAATGAAAAAAGACTAAATGTCTCAAATTTTCTATACAAAGTAACACATATATATATTTCATTCTTTTATAGTTTAAAATTAAATTTTAAAAGTAAAAGAGACAATTAATTCCATGAACTTTCTCACATGAACCAAACATTGTTTCTAAGGTTTTTTTACACAAAAATAATCTCTCAATTTCTAAATATGGAACTGAAATGATATTCATTGTTAATTTTCGTCAATACCGTTAAGTGATTAAGACGTAAAATTCAAAATATGTAAAATAATTATTTTGTTGATGTGAGAGTTAAATTGTATTAAACAACTCAAGTGACCCACATCAAACTTGTTACATAAACAAAATATTTATTATCTTATATATTTAAAATTTTACACAGGACTACTTAACAAAAACAAACTTATAACTATATAGATGATTTTAGTTTCACATTGAAATGTTTATTGACTATATATTTTATGTTTAAAAAATCATCACCAAATTGAAGTTTTTACTTGGTTCAAAACGGAGGCTAATTAGTTTGAGAATAAAAAGAAACCTACCTTATTGTTATTATTATTATTTGTCAGGAGAAACCAACCTTAATGAATACATATATATATAGCTTGAAAAAAAGAGACAAGTGTAGGTATTGGTCGATTTTCTTTGGCACAACTTCAAAGTTTCACTTTCATGCAACTTTCTTTTACCAATACATATTTAATCACCAAATGCTGAAATGCATAGTAAAAAAAGTAGTAATATTCTAATTTAATATTTAAGTATTGAATTCTAAAGTGCTCACTTCGTCATTATTTATATTGTTTTTTTATCATTTTAATTTGAATTAATATTAATTATTTTGTATATAAATAATTAATATTTAAATTTTTTAAGACACAATCATATATTTAATGAAATTTTTTACGAAATGACGTGAAAATCACACAAATCAGATATCAAATAAAAAAATTATGATTTTTCTCTTTATTTTTATCACATAAAACTATAAGGGCATAAGTGACTTTTTAATGGTCAAACTGACTCTTTTTAGTCTTCTTATAAGCTGAAAAATGAGAAGCTAGGTACTCCGAACTTATTTTTTATGGATCATAAGCATGAACTTATAAGCACTTTTTAATTTACCAAAAAAGTAACTCGACAAAAATAGATGTTTTAATACTTATTTGACAAGCTTATAAGCTTAAACAAACACCCTCTTATATATCCATTTATTTTTAAAGTCATAAAAATTTATTTTTATTTTTTATTTTTAAATATAACACGATTTATTTAACTAGTTGAATCTCAATAAATAAATAAGCATTTACTATAGATCTTTAAAATTCATTTTACAACATATAAATTACACATTTTTAAACAATAACAAAGAACAAAATATTATAGCAAAAATATTTTCCCATGAAGTACTTGACACTTAATATTATTAGTGTAAATGTTTACTATAATGAATTCATCGAAAAGGTTAATGCTTTGTATATAACTCTTGTTAAAACATAATTAAAAAATTACTATTTTTTATTAATTAGATGTATTATAATAAATTTTCACGTTTTATTTAATGCAGCGGTTCTTGCCATCGGAGTTTGGCATGGACCCAGCAAGGATGCAAGATGCATTAGAACCAGGAAGAGTTACATTTGATGAGAAAATGGTGGTGAGGAAGGCAATAGAGGATGCTCAAATTCCATTCACTTACGTCTCCGCCAATTGCTTTGCCGGATACTTTGCCGGGAACCTCTCTCAGTTTGGCTCCCTCCTCCCTCCGAGGAACCATGTACATCTCTTCGGGCAAGGAAACGTTAAAGGTAACAAACTACTATATATTTTGTAGAACAATGCAGGAAGGTTTGTGTTTTGATAGAATATATATATTTAATTTATGTACGTGATGATTTAATTTGCAGCGGTTTATGTTGATGAAGACGATATAGCAGCATACACGATCAAAACAATAGATGATCCTCGAACACCGAACAAAACAGTGTACATTGCTCCGCCAGAAAACGTTCTCTCGCAGATGGAGCTAGTTGAGATATGGGAGAAGCTTATTGGGAAGAAGCTAGATAAGACTTCCATTTCCGTACATGATTTTCTTGCATCCATGAAAGGTATGTTATATATATTTAACAAGAAAATGAAGATGATCATCAAAATTAAACTTTGCTTTTATGTTTGTTTCCATTGCATGCAGATTTGGACTATGGTGGTCAGGTAGGAGTGGGGCATTTCTATCACATATTCTATGAAGGATGTTTAGTATTCGAGCTCCGAGAAGGAGAAGAAGAAGCTTCAAAGCTGTATCCAGAGGTTCGATATACTCGGATGGATGAATACTTGAAGACGTATGTTTGAGAAACTATAATTATTACGTTACGTAAGTAAGTAATATCTTATTATGGTCAAGTTCTTTTGTATTTGAATTGAAGAGGGTGGTGTGCTGTTCTGTGGTGTTGCACGAAAGTGATTTTATTTTTATTTTGGGTTACTTTACAGTATGCATTGTATTTTAGATATAAATATTCAATGATACGAGTAGCAATGTGTTTTTAAGTAATTTATTACTAAAACTTTGAAAACAGAACATATTCAATACTGTTTGGAAGATATCTTTTGCCTAGATAATAATGTCTGGCATAACATTAAGTTTAAGTTTATTTACAATGGCTGCTCATTGAGTCTGATTAGTGAAGAGAATAGTGTACGAAGATAGATACATTGAGGGCAGTCATGTGTGATTCATATAAGTTTCTAACTGTATCGTGTTGTAGACCGTTGAACAAGTTGACACGACCACAGCCGTGTGCCAGCATAGGTCGCTCTAGTCTTGAGTTTTGGTCACTTTCCGGTTAATTTCTTGTACAGAATCACTCGTATGGCCGGTTTAGTGGAATTCAGGAGTCCAACATATCGATCATGTGGGTTAGATTTGAACATAAGTATTAGATATTTGGGATATAATTGAAAAGGTTGATACATAGCTATTATCAGAACCTATTATATATGTCTGAAGTTCAGTTCAGCACTTCAGCTAAGCCCTAACCATAACCAAAATTCTCTAGGCTCTTCTTGCTCATATTACTCAAAGCGATCTTGGGTTAAAAATTCAGCTCCATTTCATACCAGCAAAGTCACAGTTTTCACTGGTATTCAAGTCAAAATGTATTGTACCTCCTTTGATTTTGACATGATCTTTACTCATGCCTTTCTTCTCTTCTTCTTCTTGGCGTATCCGGAAAGCTTCACCACTGGTTTTCTCGTAAACATCAGTACTCGTTACGCTCTCCATTAAACTGGACAATGCCATGTTGAAGTCAGTGAGTTGAGCTTTTGCTGCTTCTAGGTTTCTGGAGCTGTTCATGTCCAGTGAGAGGCTTGTTTGAGCTGTCTCTAATATAGCATGCAAGTACTTCCCTTGTGATTCTATTCTCATTTGCAATTTTCTCTGTACCTGTCATAACACAAACATTAGTTTCATTGCAATCATAAAACTCAAGAAATGAATTTTGTGCATTAGCTCTATATATGTGCACCTCAAGCTGCTCTTGTAATCTTTTCTGTGCTTCAATCTGACACTTCAATGCCTCTGCTATGGGATTTTCTCTGTTTTGATCAATTGTCGAAGCATTATTCAATTTATCAGCAATGAAACAATGGAAATTTCAGAATAAAATTATTTGAACAGATCTATAAAGACACTAGCATTCAAGACTAGGCCAATTTGTTCCATGTGCCTAGTTGCCAAATCTCAAGCATCCCATTATTTGTTGTCTTAAAATTCTTCGTACAAGATTCCAAAAGTCATGAACCAAGGAAGTTTCAAATTTAATTAACCAGTGTAATTGTACCTCAACTGCAGAACAACAAATATACATGTACAGGACAACATATTTGCTTGTGATATGAATAACATAGTCATCTGGATCACACATGTCCGGGTTATGTATCTGTTTCCTAAAAGCTCTCCACCAATCGGAAGCAGAGAGCTACTTATATAAATACTTCTAGGGGCTGAGATAGTAAAACATAATCATACACTTGTGTCACAGTTACTAAACTTGATTCAATTACTCTACTACTGCAGGTGAATTTCAGTGCAACGCAACTGGTCGCATCACATAGGAAGGGTTATTATAAGGATTATTGACAGAAGCAAAATAAATGAAAAAGGTTGATCAGCTCTTACCCTTTTTCATTTTCAGAGTTTGATGAATTGGCACAAGTCCCCGGATCACTGAAATACACCAACAAACCCCCTAAAATCCAAATACACAAGCTCTCAGAAAATTTTATCAAGAAACAAAACCTGTTATTCACATCAATATTGGAAGAAGAAGAAAATATCAAAGGAGCAGAGCAACAGCCAAGAACTCCGAGACATTCTATGTGTAGCAGAACTTCCAAAATGAACTATTTTCAGTAAGTCTGACGTAGCAGAAGAATATAGCACTCACCACCATTATCTTTGTGCTGTTCTGTGGCGCTTTGTCTCTGGGCTTGCTGTCCAAGTCTATACTTCTATGCACCATGAAGAAGAGAGAAATCATACCCACAGTCCAAAAGGATATAGTGAAGATAAGGAAGAGAAGTGTTTGAAGAGTACCTGTAAATGGCTTTTCAAATGGTACAAGGTCAAGCCCTTCATGCCCATTAGCCTCAACACTGATTTGGGAGTAGCTTCTGAATAACAAAAACAAACAAACCCAAATGAAACTACTAACCAACCCAATTCACTAACTAAAATACAGTCAATTAGGACTTACTGTCAGGGCCGCCAAGCTTTGTGACAGCATTCACAAACCGATGATGAAGATCAGCCGTCCATCTCAGTCTTGGCTTGGAGTCTCTGGTCATCACATATCCAAAATTCCCTCCTCCCATACCATTGCTCCCATCACCAAATATGCCCTCCATAAAAGGCCTACACCACTTCCAACTTTCCAAAACACTCACTACCTCAACTTATATATATACTTGAATTCTCCTCCTTTCCTTTTCCCTTAAAAGCAAATTCCAAATTCTTGGAGCTGCTTTTGCTTTTCATCTTTCCCCTTTAAATCTCCATTTCTTTATTTTCACATCAGAAGATCAATCCCGGGAGGTCCCAAAAGCAAAAGACTAATAGCTGGTGAGAGAATGAGCGGAGCGAAAAAGAGAGATGCGTATGCAACAAGCTGCATTCCCCTGAAAGAGCAAGAGAGAATAAAATTACCAATAAGTAAGAATATTAATATGTTGATGCTTATGTCTATGTGACTTTCTTGTTGTTAACTTGTTTCTGGTGATTCCAAGAAACAAATTCTATTTATTTAGTAACATGATAGTCCAAAAGTAGTAAAATAACAACATGCACAAACCTACATGAGTACAAGAACCGCACTCCACCATCCATCTAAGATCAAGAAACCTAGCTGAGGGGAATAGGAAAAGAGAGCCATGTAGATGCCAGCGTGGAATATTCGCTAGCACACGAGGGAATAGAACATTTAAGGAGCCACATGTCAAGCCCAGTGGGATGGTGGGAAAAAAAGTCATGTCCAAGAGATGGTGGTGGTGGACCTGATGAACAAGGACAAGTTTAGAAATCTCCGCAAGGGGCGGGGGATTGGCGGTGACTGCAGAATATTCTGTATCAGTTTATGGTTGAAACCCACTGACCAGCCCCACCTTGAGAGAGAAAAAGAGTAATCAAGGTCTAATAAAGGCCAAAACTTGCAAGATTTAATAAAAGTAAAAGTGATACACACTCAAAACTACTTTTGAGTAGGAACTATGATGCGTAAATTACACTAACAAAACTTTCTGTCATAATACGTACCAGGATGCTGCAAAATCATGGATTTTCGCCATGTTGGAATTATTATTTGCTTTAGCATTTCTGGTGTTACCAACTATTTGTCATACAAGACAACCTCAGAAACCTTTTTGTAAGGTAGTCTCATCTAAATTCTTAACTAGTTTGTTTATTTTCTTCTCTTCAGGCTCCCATGTTTTTTAGCCATCCACGTGGAATGCACACATCAAAAGCAGGAGAAGATAAGCAAGTGGAAGGTCCAAAAGCAAATAAATAAGAGTCATTAGATGATGAAAACATGTCAATGTGAAGAAATGTGAACCTGAAAAACATAGCACTGATCCGAGCGATCTTTTTCTTCCATCTATCTTTCAAGGCAATCATCAACCTGATCAATCCTAATAGATTTATACACTCTATTTACAATTATCTTTCATAGTATATTAGAATGATCATTAATGTAGTGTTTACATAATAACTTTTGTCCAAAGATGGGAATGGGAACGAGATTCTCATTTTTCATGTTTGTAATACGATTCTCTCTGTTATGAGAATCTCATTCTCATTTCCTATCTAAATATTTCGATCCAAACACTACCTAATTCATTCAAGGGGCCTGCTAGTTTATTATAAATTGAAGCCACATTGATTCTCAGAGTCAGTTATTCCACATCTGAATTTGATATCCAGGAAACCAAACGTTCGATACAATAAAACACATTTCTGGCCAGATATTTGCCATGACAGTGCAAGTTCGGCTGAACAGACTGAAAAATGAGCCATGGGCACTGCCAATGGCACAAATTTAAAAGGGCGTACACAAGAATGAATATAAATCAGTTCTCTGGATCATTGATCCTTTCCATCTGAATGAGCGACGCCTCCAGTTTTGTTAATGTCATCATCAGTAATATGAATGTTATTTGACTGAGGAAACTTCAGAGGCTTATGCATGAATGGTACCTCCCCCTCAGTTTGAATGTCATCCCCGGTAAAATGAATGCTATTTGACAAAGGAAACTGTAGGAGATCAAGCATAGGCGCCTCCTGTCCAGTTGTTCGAATGCCATCCCCTGCAAAACGAATGTTATTTGACATAGGAAACTGCATGAGATCAAACATGGACGCCTCCTCTTCAGTTGTTTGAATGTCATCCCCTGTTAAATGAATGTTATTTGACGGCGTTAACTGCAGGAGATCAAGCAGCAGGGGCACATCTTCAGTTTTTTGAATGTCATCCCCCGTGAAATGAATGTTATTTGACATAGGAAACCTCAGGAGATCAAGCATGAGTGGTGCCTCCTCTTCAGTTTTTTGAATGTCATCCCCCGCTAAGTGATTGTTCGTTGACTGAGGAAACTTCGGGAGATCAAGCATGAGTGGCGCCTCCTCTTCAGTTTTTTGAATGTTATCCCCCGTTAACTGAACCATATTTGACTGAGCTGGGAGATCAAGTATCAGTGGCACTTCCTCTTCAGGTTTTTGAATGTCATCCCTCGTAGAAGGAATGTTGTTTAACTGAGGAAACCTTAGGAGATCAAGCATGAGTGGAGCCTCCTCGCCAGTTTTTTCAATGTCATTCCCTGTAAAATGGATGTTTTTTGACGGAGGAAACTGAAGGAGATCAAGAATGAGGGGCGCCTCTTCAGATTTTTTAATGTCATCCCTCGTGAAATGAATGTTATTTGACTGAGAAAACTTCGGGAGATCAAGCATGAGTGGTGCCTCCTCTTCAGTTTTTTTATCATCCCCCGTGAAGTGAATGTTCTTTGACTGAGGAAACTTTGGAAGATCAAGCATGAGTGGTGCCTCCTCTTCAGTTTTTTTATCATCACCCGTGAAGTGAATGTTCTTTGACTGAGGAAACTTTGGAAGATCAAGCATGAGTGGTGCCTCTTCAATTTTTTCAATTTCATCACCCGTAAAATGAACAATATTTGACTGAGGTGGGAGATCAAGTGTGAGTGGCACTTCCTCTTCAGGTTTTTTAATGTCATCCCCTATAGAAGGAATCTTGTTTGACCGAGGACACTTCGGGAGATCAAGCAAGAGTGGCGCCTCCTCTTCAGTTTTTTGAATGCCACCTTCCATAAAATGAATGTTATTTGACTGAGAAAACTTAGGGAGATCTAGTATGAGAGCCACCTCCTCTTCAGGATTTTGAATGTCATCCCCCGCAGAAGGAATTTTATTTGACTGAGAACACTTCGGGAGATCAAGCATGAGTGGCACTGCCTCTTCAGGTTTTTGAATGTCGTCTTTCATAGAAGGAATGTTCTTTGACTGAGATAACTTAGAGGGTTCATGAATGAACGGTGGCTCGCATTCAGTGTTTTGAATGCCATCCCCAGTAAGTTGATTGTTATTCGATGCAGATAGGGTTGGGGAGAGGGTCACAAGGGGCTCATTACCACTCAGTTTCTGAATGTTCTCCAGAGTGAATTGAATATTATTGAAGTAAGAAAACTTAGGTGGGAGGGTCGTCAGAGGCTCGTTACCACCCAGTTTTTGAACTGCCATCCCCAGTGCATATCCTAGTGCTCGTGCCACAGGAACAGCAACTGCATTTCCAATCTGACGGTACCTGCATACATTAAACTAAGATAAAGTTAAATGCAGCTAAAATCCATAACTTCTGAGTAGATATATTAAAGTACCAAAATCAAAATATTTTTTTTCTTCATAATCTAACTAGAAAAAACACAGTATTCCAAGTGTGAAAGGCCGCACCTCTCTTTAACCGTCCCATAAAATCTATAATAATCTGGAAAGCCCTGCAGCCTTGCATATTCTCGTATTGTGAGGACTCGATCCTGCTCTGGATGTAATGCTGCCTACAGAAACTCAAATACTTCAGCAATGTCTTGGATATGTGATTTTGCTATTCAATAGAACTAGAGCAAGGAGATACCTGGTTGCGATGATTTGGGAAAGTCACTACGGTTGGCACTGTCTCATCCCACCATAATCTCGCAAATGGTCTACACAAAATAATGTTTCAGAATTACAAAGCAAGAGAAAATATAGGAAAGTGTTGCAGGAAGAAAAACACATCTAACCTCTTGGACTTTCCTTGTTCGAAGGTGTAGACAAAATCTGGTATCTACATAAAAGAGACAGAATTATGTATCAGTATTACTAATTCATCCTGCTCCAACTAAAAGTTCCATTTTTGCAAGGAACCGGAAGAGAATTGCTTCTATTTCATGATACCCACAGTTTTCTATATTACTCGGTCAATTCAATATCATTCCAATCCTTCCAACATGTTTTATGTCCCAAGAACTTCAGTATTTTACAGCTTAATCTTCCTGATTTAGACTTATTCATACTTTTGTAAAGCTGTATGATATGTTTCTGAACTGCCAGTTACCTTTAGTTACCTCGTGCTAAAAGAAATTTATGTTCATATTCAACACATATATAGCACAGTTTCCAACACATATTGTGCGATCAGTTTTGTCTTAGTATCCCATGCAAGGATCACTGTAACATAAGTTAAGCAACAAAGAACATAGGTGACATTTGCATGGATAGAGAGGATATTTCTGAAACAATTTGTGGCCGGGAAAATTTAATAAAAACTAGCACCAACCATTGGTTTTCCAGATGCCAACAATATTTGCTCCTTTGTTGCATCTCGGCGGACTACATTATCAGTTCCTACCACCACACCAGGGAGGTCCCTAAAATTTGCTCCCTACAAAACTGTTAAATTAGAAACAACAGATCAGGGTAACAGGTTAAGCATGTATGAAGTTTTATTTGTCTAACCTTTCTTTTTGGAATTAGGCAAACTCGTAAATAATTATCTTCAGATAACGTATAAGGTCGATGATCATAAAGTGGAACATCTTGCGGTTTTCCCAGGAATCCAGAATCAGTCATCTCTATAAAACAGAAACAAGAAGAGGGGGTCCCAACACAGTAATTGTCAGTGTGTATATCTTCATAATTATCTTATCCCACCCATGTAACTTATGATTCTGTGAGCACATAAGGTTGTTGCTAAACATATCATGTTAACTTGGTCATCATTCGTCAATAGTGAAGGTAAAAGTTATTGATTAAGCAATAGAACTTCACCCACAATTAAATGTCAAATATAGCACTGACCAAACCTAATGATTACGAAACACTATTAGCACACGTCTTTGGTAACCGAACATGCAGAAGCCTATGTTAAGTATTGATGAATGATAATGTGTTACCCAACTAGGCATTTGCATTAAAGTATAATATATTGCATACCTGATGAAGCATAATAATATGCATAATGGATGTATCAACATTTTCTACAACTACAAAACACTACAGAGCTCTATTGCTCAAATTGCAGTCTTCAGACTATCAGCTATATGATTCTTTAGTCAATTTAGTCTTTTCATTACCTAGTATCCAAGAAATGAGCCCTTTGGTTTTACTATCATAAAAATGATTTATTATACACACACACACATATATATATATATATATATATAATTTCTCATTCACTCCTAAACTGGTCATAAATACACGCGACAACCCTAAGTGTAAAGGTTGGTTGAGGCCAGGAAGTCCAAAATTAATATGAATTAAGAATAAATATGATGCATTTTTTGTAAAGGTTAATTATGTGTAGCTGCAATAGGGTTGCAGATTGGAAGCATCACATTCATGGAATTCTAAGGCATTACAAATTGCAGCAGTACATAATCCAGCCGAGGAACAGCAACATATCTTGGATCTTTTTTATTACTGTAAGGAAGGGGAATATGTTGAATATTTTTGGCATCTTACATGATCGTCTGCAAATCCATGATGATCGGAAGTGGAATGGGAGACGTCAAGTTAGAAAATGTCATTAAAATAAGCTCTTAATTTTGCAGTTCAAAGACAAATTATTACCATGTTTACTTGACCTTATGTATCTTTGAAACTCAGTTTGTGGAGGCTTTTCATACGACATTTGATCACGATTTTCATTGTTTGTAACCTACAGTATCATAAAATGTAAAATATAGTCAAATTGCATCAATATATCAAATTTATTAAATCAAAGATATGATGACAAGTACTTCAGGAAGATCAGAAATAGCATCTTGAAGAACAAGAGCTTTTTCTAGATGATCGCGAGGTTGGTCTTCATCATATGCAACAGTATTGCGCTGCAGCATAAACGGAAAATAAATTAAGATATTGTAATGTGGGTTCAAATAACCTATTTCCTCACCAAAACAATCTCCATTACCTCAAACTCAGCTGGAGGATAATATCGAACAATAACATCATGTGTAGGAAGTGGAAACTGGGGTAGTCTCTGCAAGTAAAGAATAAAACATACACAAGAATTATGCTGTCATTTTGGCACCACTTGACTGAAGCAATTCAATTCCATTCCACAAAGAGACAGTAACCAAAATGATTGAAGATTATTGGAATCATGGGATTATTTATGTATATTAGAGATGCTGGTCTAATTTTCAAGCTTGATGAAGACTGCAATACCCTAGTCAAAATTTCAATTTAAAACATTCAAAGAGAAAAGAACTCACCTCACTAGGATGGGCTCCCCAAAGGAAAAAACGCAACCGAAATTGTGGAAGGCCATAACAGCCAGCTGCCATAATTCCAAGACGTGCTTGGTACTTCATACATACCAAACGACTTAATGCATATCGTCCCAGAGAAGCATTATCAAATCTTAAAATATCAACTACATTTTCCATCAATACATATTTCGGCTTTAAGAATTGCACTATGTCCATAAAGACTATTATTTGACGATTTCTTTCATCAGCCAGTGGGGAATCAATATTTCTGAAGCGATTATAACCACTAATCCCTTGGCATGGAGGGCCACCACAAATAACATCTACATCACCCTGTATATTATCAGTTAATTAGGGTGAGGAAAATTGATAGAAAAGATATCAAAATAAAAGCAAAACTTCGTGGAACTAAACATCTAGCTTGCACAATCAGTGAAATGAAACTTACCGGAAGTGGCAAGATCTTGGATTTTAATCCGGTTCTTACAAAGTCTTGTATTCGTTCTTGGCAGTTACTGAGAATACATTTGAATAAGTAATAATTTTACCACTCCAGGTGAAGCAAAAAATTATATACATAGGAGCGCACCTTAACCCCTCAACTGGTTCCCATGTATCTTCACTTGCACTGTAACCCTTCCAACGAACCTAAACAAATAGCTATGAGTAGAAAATCATCTTCACCAAACTACAATATCAAGCAAGAGTAATATGAATTATAATTCCAAATACAATAAAATAATAAATTAAAAACATAGGCAGACATACTGCCACATGTCACTGCCTTATATAGGCTTTGGTAGTTGCATATGGCAACCAAATATGCACTCATACTTCTGAACCACCCATATTCATTTATTGCAACTTAGGCTTTCCCATATAATAAGGATATTTATATTCCTCAAACATGAAAAGGCTGGCATAAGCTATATCATTATATTGTCAATATGGAAGTATCTAAATGAAAGCTCTCCAGATACAATATAGTATTATAGTATACAATCCTTGCAGTTGAATGATTGGTGCCAGGGATCTGTGAAGTATGCAGTGAAAGGTTCCTTAGGATGTTGTGTAATTTCTGTATATTCAAACCCCGTTGATCCATTCAAAACAAATTAAAACATGGAATCTTAATTATGATAATACACCTTTGACCTTTTAATTTGTGCTTGCTTCTGACTAGTAATTCATGTAATCAGCCTCGTGTTTTTGTCCAGCACCATAAGCTTAATTAATACTTTGTATGATAAAAGCATAACATACATACTGATATCAACGATAATGTGTTCGCTGATAGAAGAACTGACCAAAGTATCACATGGAGAACTACAAATTAAACAGTTTATTTTGTGTAAATTGTGGGAACCTTGTCCATTGGGCGCCTGTTTCTATTTACTGTTATAGATAAAGATGAACTCGAAGAGGAAAACCCAACGAAAATAATATATATATATATATGTGTGTGTGTGTGTGTGTGTGTGTGTGTGTGTTTAATAATGTTAAAGACTATCAACACAGCAGAAATGATGATACAGACCAACCATGTAGTGATCTACTTAACAAAAATGCCCACTTTAAGTTGAGTACCTTAAATTTAATCCCACGCTTGCCTGTCTCCTCAGGATCACCATAGCAAATATCAACTAGCCTTGAAACTTCGAATTCACCATTAGAATCCTTATCCTCACTTTGTGAATTTTCATCATCACTTACTGCTTGCAATGCCATTGATCTTGATTGATGTACGCTCTTAACATCATTATTGGCGTAACGTTTGTATAACTTTTCCCATGCCTTCAATAGTTCCAGAAAATCCTCAGCAGATTCATTTCTAGCCTATACAAAGAAGCACAATGTTATTACAGAATATATTGAGATGTTCTGGAACTTGGTAGTTATCTAATCACTCACATGTATCTCCGGATGATTCAATTTCAAGCTTTCACATGCAGATATATTACTGTCCAGGGCCCATCTCTAAAATAAAGGGTAGGATTTAAGCACATCAGGCTACAGAACCAATAGAGGAAGCTTAGCTGCAGTACGAAGTCCACCCAAAATGAACCTTAATAAGTTATGGACAGTACCGTGACAAGATTAACACCCGAATTTTTGGCACCAAGGCACAGTCCAGTAGACATTCCACCACAGCCAGAATACAGATCCAATAGAACTAACTCTCCTTCAAAAGTTTCACAGCTTTGCTTATTCTTCAATAACCTTGTAGTGGCCATTGTAGGGTTATTCTCAGTGCAATTGATTGGTGATAAATCACAGCTCTTAACAGAATGATCTGAAATAAAATAAAAAAGGAACATCAAGCAGGTCAATCTCAAGGATTTAATGCAAAGGTTCTAAACATTTCGCTATAAATTTAGTTTGGCGAAGAGTCTTAACATTTTGTAGAATAACAAGACTGTTTCAGGAAATGACAGAGTCGGAACATCTCAAAATGTATATGATTTACATATTCCCGGTAAATTATTTTAAGAGGGGTATTAATGTATATGAATCAATATAACTGGCCAATTTACATGGATCCTGGAACTGTTAGAATCAAACAGTTAGATCATCAATGTTTAGATACAAATACCAGCAGAAAATTTAACAATTTTGAGATTAGTTCTGCCAGGTGCCAGCCTCTTAGCCAAACTGTAAAAAAGCTTAAATAATACTCTTCTACTAGAGACATTTCATGATTTCAACTTCCGTATTAGCACAAATTAAACTCTGCTTTGAGGGCTACCAATTTCACCTAAATGCCTTTACATTCATGCGATGATAACTTTGGCAAGAAATATGACAAATCATATGTCATGAAGTTCATTATGAAAAGAAACTAACCAAGGATAATAAGGAATGTGATTATGTGAACAGAACATTTACAAGAAAGATATCAGACCATGCCTAACATCTAGTTTAGCTGATTCTTAACTACCAGGGATCAGTGGCCATTTACCTCCACAAAACTATTCTCTTAACTCTTTCCAGGAAAAAATAAGGAATTGTTGCTTCCAAACCATACAATAGAATAAACGAGGTAAATACCTTAGCCAAACAGGCTATAGAAAGTCATAATCTATAGCAATATCGAAAGAAATTGAAATAGAGATAAAAGGCTAACTATGCCAGCAGGTAGCAACTTATCAGTTGCCTCAGGCTTGCTGCTTAAACAAATAAGTTAAATGTTCCAATTAGCAACCTATTCTAGCTTTTAACAGCAACGTGTTATATTTTTCTAACATGAATTAAGAGTAGCAATCTAAACCAATATATACTATTAGAAACTAAAGTATGCTGACTGTGTTGTAAATTGGATACTGGTAGAAATGTGCAAGTAACCTATACAAATATTACAGACAACAAAAATATTAATTTCCACACTTCTCATGAGATAAAAGAATAGCAATCATTAGCTTTTAATAATATAACAAATATGAATCTACTTACCAGGTAGCATAGTGCGAAATGTAGAATATTCAACACAATACTCCATATCAAAATAGAAACCAGATGACGGAATAAAGTTTGGTTTTGAACCTATCTGCAACACATTAACAAATATTAATAATTCACCAGTGTAAGAGGCTACCTCACCTAAAGCAAAGGACTTCTCTTTTCAGTATTAAAACTGTGAAGATTCAATTCTAAAGTTAGTAGAATTAGGAAAGTTAGTTAAATCAGAAAAGTTATTGTTTTTAGGAAAGTTTAAGGTTTAATCTTCTAGTCTAGCTTATTTCCTATTTTAGTTTCCTATTTCTAGTCTTAATCTCCTATATAAAGGAGTCTCTCTTATACT
>JAYMSZ010001030.1:0-15863 GCA_036897665.1 Pelargonium citronellum | reverse complement strand
TTCAACCCTTGTAAACATTAATCAAGAACAATAATTCCAGCAGCATTCCTTCTCTCTTCTATTCTTAACAGTCTCCCCTTTCTAATTTCTTTTCATCTCATTTCCTCTTTCTCACTCACAACCCTACACCTATTGTCCAAATTACTGCGTCTAAGGTAAGAGAGTGAAAGAAGGATATGAGAGCAACATCTAATGCATGTAAATCATGACCAAAAATGGAGGCTCTCATTATCGGCCAAAATGGGATTAGTACATATGAAACGAGCCCACAATCAATTCTCATCCCTTCGTTCTAACCTACATCGTCATGGGCCAGTCCAAAATTGTTTTCTTCTTTGGAATCTTTCTATCTTTAGCCAATATTAGTATTTGAGTAGTTTTAGAAAAGGCAATATCAGTATTGGGGTGAGTTTTGAATATTAAAATTGATTTATAGAACAAAAGAAGAAGAAAGACGTAATTTCCTATCATGGATCTTGTTTGTTCTTTTGTTCACTCAATTCGTTTCCGTGAAGTCGTGCATCAGGATCAACCGCAACTCACCTCATCCCTTGTTTATTAAGGTCTCGTGTTTAGGTTGGTCAATATATCACATATTCATCATCTAACTGGACGTGAACACAACATATCAAAATGAATTGACAAAACTCTTGGTGGAGGGCCTAATTGTGTAACAAGCAGTCACAATTTCAGTGTAGAATACTTAAACAGTCTCTCT
The DNA here is from genome assembly GCA_036897665.1 of Pelargonium citronellum. NCBI lineage: Eukaryota > Viridiplantae > Streptophyta > Magnoliopsida > Geraniales > Geraniaceae > Pelargonium > Pelargonium citronellum. The sequence goes on along the minus strand of JAYMSZ010001030.1, from coordinate 15,145 downwards.
CACATGCTTACATGCAAGTAGGGAGGCAACAAAAATGAGTCCCCAAACCAAATCTAATATCATGTTAGGTTTTCAATCCAAACACTTAAGCTAATAGTGAAGAGTCCAACTGCTATATCAGGCGATCTCAAGCTACACACACTATCATTGTGGGATACTTCAACAGAGATGAAACTTTCAGGACAAGGATAACTGTTATGGGTTGGGAATACATAATTCTGAAAAAGTGAGGATACTTTAGATGTATTTTATATTCTCTGCATGTACCCTACAATACATATAAAGAGGAAGGCCCAACCTAATAGGTTATGGCTTCATACATATGCAGCATAGTATCTTCCTCACTTTTATAACAGTAACATTATATGCTAAGACATCAAGTCATGTAAAACAGCGACACTCTTACAGATCCTAACCTTTCATTGCACTTGGTCCCTGTTTCATTGAATACAATGAAGTTTACGGGGTGGGTGGGTGGGAAATAAGCTAAACATCAAATATACCCATGCAGTGGTGCATAAATTAAGATGTAAATCATAACAATCTCTATTCCACAGTAAAAGTGTTCAACCAAAGTACAGTCTGCATCATAGCTAAATAGATGTAGAAAAGAGGAAAAAGAATATTTTGATAATGTAACTGCAAGTCAGACCTGTTTTACAGCTACAGAATGCATGTAAAGGTCAAAGTTACATATCTCGCCATATGTCAATCACTCGGACTCAAGAGAAAAGTATCGCAAATTTCCATTCTTCAAGGGAAGAACTTGCCTTAAGGACCAAGCAGGGAAACTAACAAATCTTAAGAAGGAAGGACAGTCTAATTGCTGAAGTTACAAATAATTAATATACACACTAAAACTGTTCTACTGAAATCGACAACAAACACGTCTTACATGTTGGTTTTCTTCATATGAGTCATACCAAACTAGGTTGCAATTGCCATGCTTTGCCAAACATAGCAACTGAGTTAATAAATTTAAGAAGGAAAAAATACACACAAATCATAACAATCAAAGTTTATTGTATGCAAGCAAAAGAATTACTGTCGTAACATCATAAGTCCAAGAAGGAGTAATGAGAATCTCTTTTTACATGCGAACCACACTTACCTTTTGAAAGATCAATCATATTAGAGATTTTAGAATTTCTGTTCTCAGGAATTCCAGTTGATTGCTATTTAATAAAATTTATCATCTAAAAAGACTGAATGAAACTGAGGGGGTGTCCATCATGTGTATGTTTTGTGGAAATTGATGAATCCCTTCAGCACTTTCATAAATAATGATTATTAAAGATTAGTAGGTTATCAGTAGCCAATAAAAAATAATTTGAACTCAGAAGACACGAGAAATCAGGACACCAAAAGAGGACATGAAGCCTTTTGGAACACCCTACCCCCTACTAAGATTCCCTTTACCATTCGAATCTGAAATTATTCACCTTCGAAAGATGAGGTAGTAAAAAGTATCGCCTCAGTCAACATCATCACTTTAAGACCTTCAAACAATTGCTATAATGTATTGTTCAACAGGGAAACCACAAAGTAATATCATCATGGTTATTTAATAATATCTACTGCACTTCTGTTTCTATCTTATGATCCAGCTATATATAACAAACATGGAATTCATCCTACACCAGAATTCAGTAATCAAATGTGAAAGTAACAGGGTTTCACCGCTAACAGAAAAGATATTTGATTATCAGTAGTAACAAAAGTAGAACTAGAAGTATTATAATATGTTAAAACAAATTTGCATATATAGGAAAAAGAAAATCATAAGTTAAAGTTATAGAATAAATATACCAATTAAATCAAAGGAAATATAAAAGACTAATGTTTACCTATTCCAGTTTGCAGAATTTCTTTGGTTCCAGTCATTATATGGGTCAAAAACTCCAATCGTGTTCCTTCACTAGTGAACAATGAACGCTTCACAGATGCCAGTCGCACCAAGCATTCCAAAGCCTGGAGTTCAAGAATTAGAGGAGCCCTAAAGGTTCATCAGCTAAAAGAAACCTCACTCGAAACATAAAAGTTAAGGAAGAAACCTAAAAATTCTACAATTGACAACACCCAAAACGTAGTGGAGAACTGAGTGTGCATTAGAATACTTCATATAAAGGTGCATATAGTACATAAGTTCATTGTAGTATAAACATTCAACTCTGAGCAATAACTAAAACAAGGATAAATCAGGTCCACCGCGTGGTTCACATGTGCACAATGACTTTTAAATAATAATTAAAAGTAGAAGAAAAACAAATAAAAAGAGAGGGACAAAGAAAGTGGATGAACATTAAAACAAGTGTGAGCGAGGATTTTGTTACAAGTATAAGGATAGGAGAAAGGTTGGAAGAAAGATGGAGAGAAATATCTAAATGGAGAAGGTGGGAGTGGATACCAACTAAAGTTTAGATGATTCCAGAAGGATCAAGTTAATCACAAACAAAAACATGAAATAATTCCTTCAAAAAAAAACATGAAATAAAATTTGCTATAAGCAGATCAGCTTATGACAACAGAGTTTCACTTTAGATGCACAGGAAATTCTATAAATGTCGTACAAATTGATATTCACTCCATCATACGACAAACTCTCCACCACACTTAAGATGGATGTCCCACAATAACAGTCCACTTTTCTTACTTGATGATCAACCAATTAGCTCCAATAATACCTCTCTAAACTAACTATTAATGAAAATTAAGATTTAGTTATAACAAGGGTACAAGTGGAAAGTCAACTGCTAACGGAAGAAGCCTTGATACTTCCAAATATGTCAAGTTAGGACAGTTATTGTGGGGACAGGAGTAATAAATTGTAATATTATAAGATGTTGGATGGTAAAGAGAACTGTCACGCATAGCAGAAATAGTAGTATTATTAGGATGGAATGGTAATCATAACCATGGATGCATGTTAAAGTGCCATCAGGAATATAATTAACATGTTCATATGTCACAAATAAAACTGAAAATAACATGTTTCCTAAGAGATAATATGCAAACCTCCTTGTTCTGAGTGATTGCATAATAATCAAAAAATATCTTCAACGTTGAGGGATCCTCAAAGACTGACTTCCAGGAGCTTGGAATCTACATGAAACCCCAAACCAAGAAATTTCAAAGCCAAAAACACCAAAACTGAAGGAAAATATGTAGGTATGTGAGGGAATGAAACAGGAGACTAGCATCTGCACAAAAATGTCAAAAGATACCTGAACAGTGCCAATCTCATCTGAACTTTCATCATACGATGTCCCCATAAAATCAAATGACAAGCATTTATGAGCAAGTGAAAGGGCCAGTTCCTGCAACTTGCTTCCAGCTGTAATATATGTGAAAATGAACAGAAAAAAAAGCAGAAACTAAGTGTCCACCAACTTGTGAATGAATAACTCAACTTTAAGAAGAAAAAAAAAGCTTCCATTATACCATCATTTTTTACTTGAAAAAGAGACGTAAGGGATATCTGGAAAATTTGAAGTAGGCACTGATCCCTGAAAGAGCTAGCTATTCTGCGATGATGAGAGAAAGGCAATCCTTGATAGGGCTGATAATGTGTGAAACAATAACAAAGATATCAGCAAATCCAAACACTTCGTAGATAATTTTCAATTACTAAGGAAGCATGTTGTAATGAAATTGAAAAAGGTGGCATTAAAGAGAGGGAGAAACAAAGCAACAAAAAGATTTACTAAGCTTATGTATCAATGATCACATATTATATTCATAAAAAAATAATCAAATGGGAACTGCATAATAGAGAAACTGCACACCTCTAACTAAAGCAACGTCACGCTACTCAATTACAATAGAAGCATGGTTGATGGTTTCTGATATGCACATATAAGATTTTAATCTGAACAAAGCATCAAATTACAATAGGAAACAATTGGAGGATGCTCATTAGATGATTAAATGGTGTGTAAGATGGACAAAACATGAATACAAACTCAATGAACAAAAAATAGTTTGCCTAGTTAGGATATAGGTAGTAAGGTAAAATGTCAAAAATCTATTTCCTAAAGAATACCATACCATGGGAGGTCAAAGAAGGAAAAAACACGAGATGAAGGAATAATCACTCTTTTATTACACTCTTCTCTCCCCGTGCAATATATTATGTTTTAACTGTTCAGATCCTAATAATCGAACACTTTCAAATCAACTGATAACTTCTTAAATAAGAGAGGGGCAACAATAGAATCACAGCTTCATCTATAATGAAAATATTTAGTCACCTATTGACACTGACACAGATGGGTGAAAATATGAAATAAGAATGATCCTTCACTGTGTGGAACAGCATCATCAATCAAGTACCTCTAAATAGAAATCTGAAGTCTCTCAATTTTCCAGCCATTCTAATTTCTAATTTAAAGTATATATCAAATGAAATAACTGCTATACTAATTCCTAGATATATGCAAGATACCAAGCTTATATACCAGTCACCAACAAGATCAAGCCATGAATCCTTGGAAGGAGGTAGCATTTTAGCTACTTCATGAAAGTTCATGTATATTATATATTAATCCCATTAATACATAAACTATTTGCTAGATTCTGGCAACACTGACCTGATTCATTTCAGAAACAAGTTGAATCAGCATCTTCAAACCAATCACATAATGACACGGTGCCTGATGAAAGCAAACAAGATACATTAACAATGAGTATCTCTACATAAATAGTAGAGGTGGGTTGCAAAACCCTAATGGTTCAAGCCACAAAATCAATAGTACACATAATAACAATAACCACCTAGATCACTACAATACTTGATATACTCAAATAGTCTGATAAAATTGTTTTACACATGAATTGACTGGATTATTTGAATACAGATGGACCCTAATAACACAAATACTCCTAAAACATATCATAATCTTGTAAAATAGAAATGTTTAGCTAACATATTGACATTACAATTCATAAGGACTAGCTGCAACTGTAGAATTAAATTCAAGAAAGAAATAAGATATACCAAATAATTTGCAGACAAGCACATATGCCACATACATCCACAAATATCAGAAGTGTTTAAATCAAACCCATTCAAACTTTTTGGAAATGTTTTGCTGGACGATAAACTTCCAAGAAGTTGAATAGGAGAGAATCCATAGACAGCCAGATTTCAACCTTAATCTCAAAACTATTGGAGGTTGCAACTTATTTGACACTTTGAGACAGAATAGTCACTTGAGTAAAATTGTCTCAAAGAGATTAATCCAACAGACATGATACATACAAAAGTTAGAAAAAAGAACCTGTAAGCACTAAAGAATCTTACATTTGTTTACAAACATTGTCCAATGTAAGTGATAAAAACAATCCCCTATATGAACATAATGATAATAATAACAAACACAAAAACCATTACCACTATGTCACCATAAAACTGTTAGTAATCTGACATCATAAGAAGGTGCCCCTACACAAACATACAATATAAACCACAAAATAAATGTATAATGGAATATCACACTCAATGTACTGAAAGTCGTAGTATTATATGCAAAAGCCACATCACCTGATTCAAGAAATTCACTGTCTCTTGAACTACTTCCCTGAACTTGTCATCATCCAACCACCCAGACTTTGTAACTCGACAAAAGAGTTGGATTAGAGATCCAATTACATAACTCTCCAAGTCAGGTCCTCTAGTAGCGAGATAGTTCATAAGATAATTTCCTTCAGACAAAATTCAATAAGATCAATTTTGGAAAGAGTAAAATAGAAGAAAAAATGTTGTATGAATAAACAATAATATGGAAATTTTATTGCAACTTCCAAGAAGTTTTCCACTTTTAACAGATATCATGTTGTATGATATCATATGACCCAAAGACATGATTGAAAACAAACAAATATGGTCAGCCAGCTGTGCATCAAAAGATTTCCTCTTATGAGTAGTCAAAGATAACATCTTTAAGGAAACAAGAGAATTACGAATATCAATCCGGAGCTGCAAAGGGAGGCTCTGCTCTGTCACTTGCTTCAACAAGCTTGAACTAGCCAGCATCAATGCATAGGGTGTCAATGCATTATCCAGGATGTATTGACATTGTGAAATGTAGTCAGTATTCATGGAGAAACATTTAAGAGTACTCTCAGCATGAGCTCGTTCAGCAGAGTCCTGTGAATTGTAAAGTCTTTCGCACAATGCTTCCAATTGTGCTAAGCTCTCCATTTCTGACTGCTTAAGAAGAATTTCCCAAAGTTCAGGAGATCAAGCACTCACCAAAAAAGAATTCAGTTCTTTCTCCTTTCCCACGTATAACCAATACACATCTACAAATTTCCAATGAAATGCAAGTATATACTTAGAGGGGAAGGGAAAAAGAAAACGGGAGACAGGAGATGTAATTGTAAAACAGGTCTTACTTCAATTCAATTGTGAGATTGCAGTCAAAATTGAACTGAATTGTATATAAGATTACTAAAATGTCAATTGTTTACATATGTACAGGATAGCATTTTTAAGTCTAGAAATGTTTTCAATTACAAGGGGCACTCAAAATAAAATGAGAACTCTAGATAAAAAGCCCAGGCAACTGGTTGTCAGCAAATTCAGCCAGAACAGAACCTAGTCCAAGAGAAAAGACAGCTCCAGTCCTGACACAAGGGGCAAACGTGTCAATGGTACAGCATTTAAATCATATACAACTAAGTTCCAAATGCTTCAGATTCAGCCCATTCTACAATAATACAACTCCAGCACACAGGGGGAGGGAAGGAATATTCACCAAATGGCCACAGAAAAATCAGGTATGGAACAACAAAAATGAGAAGTGGATACACAAACAGGAAAACATGTCAATGCTTTACCCACAATCAGATCATAGAATGATAAAATGTGTGGATGGAATAATTTTAATTACAACGTACACTCTGCTGGATAACCATATTCATCCTTACTGCTACAAAGAAACTGGTTGCAAACCAACCTTCACGCTATACAAAAATATTCATCAGGTAAGGTCTCGCATGCGCACACAGAGAAGAATACACAACATCCTATTTTATACTAAAAGTAAGAATTTATTTACGTCATATTACAATCCCACACATCAGTAAGGGTATAGTAATATGAAATACAGTTACAGCCATTTTGGCTATCTAAGTCCGGTCAAAAATGGAAGGATAAGTAATATTGAAAATAATATAATAAAGTGAAATGTATAGCTTTCTAGAGCAGATAAAAATGAACATAAGTTGCATTTTTATTTTTACTAGCATATATTTCTTATTTATGTGCTTTGATTTTTCAGGGATCTTCTGGCTTTATTGGAGTAATAATTTAATAATTTCCGACATTTTAGGTGGAAGTTAAGGCAGGATTATAAAGTAAGTTATTTCTTCCAGATCCTTTCATTTAGTAGCCTCATTATGAATAACCAGAGATCCGTTATCCAGGTATTTCCTTTCTAACCTACTTCCTTCCATTTCCTGATAATTCTTCTGTGCCACAAGTCCTGTTGAAGTGAATGAAAAGTACTAAATTAACCTACAAGTCAGACAACTCATCCCGGCATACATTAATTTACAAAACCATGTACCAGATTCCACTACACTCCAATTCAAAAGTACCAAAAGACCTTTCACTCCAACCATTCATCAGAGCACATCAATAACGAAAATTCTGTGGCACGAAGTCACAGGACAGATGGTATTGCATAACATCAATCACACCCACAAATAATCACATATCTCCTTGTTGGATAAGTAATTAAAGGGAGTTTGCAATACAGCAGATTACAAAATTAAAGAAAAGTTAGAATTAAAAGTAAAGTCAAAATCAGGATCAAACAACACAAGCAAGCAAATGAAGCCCATCTAAAGCCAAATGTTCATTACTCATTCATTACATATCCATGTTCCTAGTCATTTTCTATTCTGATGAGCGAAGCCACAGTCCAGACAATCAAAGCTGAAGAAATCATTCAATCAAAACAAGAACTAAGAAATTAAAGTGACATTGATTCAACATTATACATCAAAACCATATCAAAAAAAAATCCACCACGCACAGACACAAGTGCATCATTGCATGCAATCAGGTACAGATATAAATGTTTCCTTAAGACAGCGATTCGAAATTTAAAGGAAAAAAAAACTGATTTAAAAAAAAAAATCTGTGAGGATCAGCAATTGAATCGTTGTGTTGATGTAGGGTGTAAAATGATTGGGAATGATATGAATTGAATAGCAGCAGTTTCTTGCCTGCAAAATCCACTGATTTTCTTGGTCGGAGGCTGTTTGGATGGCGAGAAAATAAAATGCAAAACCCTATGGAGAAATGAAAGAATGTAAGAACTTTATGAGAGAGAGATGGAGGCGAAGGCGTGAAGTAGCAAAATTTGGCCGACTTGGATGTTTTATTGCCGCACGGCGAAGATTATTTGTGGTTTCTTTTCTTTGCCCATAAACTCTTTGAAACTACACATTGACCCCAATATTATGGCTAATTGTTTGTGTTGCGTCTTCTTTTCTGTTTATTTCATTTTGGTCATACTCATTTTTATGGTACAATTTTGATGAGTAAAAAGTTATCAATATTAGCTGGGAGTGCTTAGGATTTCAAGCTCGGCCATGTCATGGAAGCAATTTCAGATAGTCTTTTCTTATTTTAAGCTTAACTTTGTCTCTCAACTGGGCAATTGTTTATTCAACTAATGATGTTTCGTTTAAGTCAACAACAAAATGAAGATGCTTTGTTTCAAAATTCACGTGAATTTTGAGTCAAGATTTCAAAATTTACTTTGGTTTTGAGTTTAAAAGTATCACATGTATGCGGCACTATAAAAAAGGTTCACTTTATGAATAGAGAAGTGAAACCGGTATCATGTAACTAGTATTAATTAATATAAATTAAAATATTTAGCTCATCTAAGTAGCCTTTGTACTCTTTATACAGGGCTACAATAAACAGGCATTATATTCGGTTGAATCAGCAATCGTTCACACATGCATGATCATTTGACTTCTTCATGTTTGGTCATGAGAGTCCTTGTTTTTGCAGTCTCATCAATAATTGTAGAGGATAATGTTGATATAATCAAACAGAATCAACAAACAAAATAAACTTTGAAATAGTAAAAGCAAGAACTGTAAATTTTGGACACAGTTTTTGTTAAGAAATAGAGATTGTAAATGTTTTAAATTTATTTTAATACTTCTTATCAAGCTGAAGCATGAAGATTTAAAATTTTCCATTTGACAACAATTGACGAAAATGGTCTTAGACGGACATTCTCGATAGCCCCCTTTAAACTTAGAGAGAGTGTAGTGGAGATGAAATTGGAGCAAATGCATATGCGCTCGGAACTGGTTGAAATTCATTTGGCGCACTCAAAACAAGCAAACAAATAATACTCAGAATCTTTACCTATGATCCATGCAGTCTTGGCCAACGTTTTAATGGTATTTTGAGCTTTTTATTTATTATTTTCATACACGATTTAAGAATTTTTGTATTTTTGTCAGGATTAAGATTAAAGTTGGGATTTTATATATAAACATAATTTTTTTCAATGTTGTTAATTATCTTATTGTTCAGTCTATTAATTGTTTATGTATAGTTGTACATCAACTCAAAGTTACAACCAAAATTGTAAGAACACGAGTGACTTTCAAAGCATAGGCTCGTACTACTCTGATATTGTGAATAGAATAAAATTTGTCCTTTTATAGAATAAAATTGACACACACAAATTAGAATTAGGAAAAATACTAAATTGTGAAATACCAAAATTAGAATACTAATTTTCAAAATATCTATTCTACATGCAACAGATGTACCTCGTAAGACTCCATATTACTGTTGTACTTTTGACTAATGTTTATACTTAATAACATGGCATAATTACATCTTCAAAATATGAAGTTTTTTTTTTCTATATATATATAAATGTAATTAACAAGAAGAATTTATGAAATGGACCTTCTTGAAAACCTAATAAACAAAGTAGATGAAAGGATACATCTTCAAAATATGAAATGGACCTCTTGAAAACCTAATAAACAAAATAAATCAAAGGCCTGTAGAAGTATCATGCCTACCACCATTTAAAAAGACACTTTGGTCACATTGTCTTTCCGATAGCATTAAGCCTATACTATAAAAATAAAATAAATTAATGAACAAATAGTATAACCCATAAAATAGAATCCCCTAATCTAAACATATCTGATTTATTTATTTTTGTTATTATTTGACTCATTAGATAACTTGTGTATCTAAAATAAATATATATTTTTTTAAAAATTAAGCTACACAACTGGGAGTAATATTTTTCTTTTAATCCAAATCTCATCCCAACCGACGCAATGAGATTTGAATTGACGACCTCCTACGTGGAGATGTGTATTTTGATCATTACGTCAACCTCTAGGGGACAAAATATGAGACATTTAATGATCACAATCTTGCCGTTGAAGTTTTAGACGACCATAACAAGATTTTCAAACTCAGCTATGATTAATTCTTGTGTATTTATAGCTAAAATGTTGGTATTTAACATAAAACATGTAACTTCTAATCATGTACCAATATTTGCGTTAACACTAATCACAGCACCGGCACACTATGACATCTTTTATTTTAATCAGAATGTTTATTTATAAGCAAAATATTATATGTAGTCATGGATTTTAAATATATTAAAGTTAAATTCGATTAGTATATAGAACAAAATTTCGGAAATGTTATTGCAGGCTACTCCAAGTCCAACCTCATAATTAAAAAGTGACGAAAACTTGGCAAAACACGCACAAGTTCAATCGTTATATTTCGGGAAAGCACATGGGTTGGACAATGGGTTCATCAAGAACTTGCAGCAACAAGTGACGACCGTGAATGCAATATGATGATAAATATGAGATTCAAATACATTGCCAAAGAGTAAACGTGCTCTCGTCTCATTGAGAAACATGAATATCAAGAACGAATATGAAACTACAAATTTATGTACCCAACATCAATGCAACCGAATAGGATCCGTCGTTTAATTATAGTGGTAATTGAAATAATTTTCCCTCCTATGTACACAATCAAGAGAAAATACAGATTCGGACATGGCTACACACAGATAATAATGCATTATTCGAGTAGTTATCTGAGTATCGGCCAAGGACTCATTTAGTTTTACAAATACTTAATCAATGCATATATAACAGCAATCAAAAACACAATGGCGATCACCAGCAGAATCATGTTAAAACAACCACCTTTGGTGCGTTTGTTGAGAACCGCCAGCTTTTTCTGAGCCCACTGTTTCAAGGAAGAGAAAAAAAAGCCCAAATGTAACACAATTTTGGAAGATGTAAATATATGTACATAAAACTAAAAACAAATAAAAGGGCATCAAGATCATGGAAATATATCAAGTATCATTTCCTTCTGGAGATAGGTAATATAACAAATCTAATAAACGTTTTGATTGGTTACATAAATAAGATTCAAATCAAACGTTACACATGCAATATAATGATAATCAAGATATAACTCCGGTTTCTTCTGTCAAGAGCAAGTAATTGATGATTAAATGACATGAAACATGCAAAATTTCCTTTTTGGATTGTTGTTGTTTTGCAAACCCACGTGCAAAATACATTTGATTTTCCATTTCTATTTCAACATGTTTTTAACACTACTATTTTGGTTATAATTAAATCATGACATGCCTTTTCGTTATAGTCTAGTATATCTGCAGATACTAAAACAAATAAGCTTTTCATTTTCCATTTCAACAAGAATTTAGCACTTACCATATTTGACTTCAATAAATACGATGATTAGTTTTTGGCTGGGTTTTGCTATAAACTGTGATTTCTAGGGGTTATCTATTATTTAGCATTCATCTTTCATTATTGAACAAGGGTCAATAAGAAACTTTGATGTGTGTATACAAATGAATGTTACCAACTATAATCTTGCTAAGTCCAAAAACACACACACAGAGTTCAAGCTAAAAGAACATGAATATATGGTCTGACCTGAAGACGGGTATTTGTCGCGTCCACGTCCTGATCCAAGTTATCCTGCACATATGGAAGAAACCGGAGTGTAAATCTAAGACGTTCCTAAAGAATCTTCCACTCAAATAAATGATGAATGAAAAAGGACATCAAGGAAGACAACTAGCAAAAAAAAAATTATAAAAATAAGAAAAGAACAGAAAAACAACCAGAAGCCTAGTATGCAAGTTTAGTTCCTCGTTGACAGCCAATGCAATATGTTTTGTACTTGTTACAGTTTCCTCCAATTTTTCAAGGCCTTCATCTTGTTCTGTTTCAAAGCAAATTTTGTTACACAACTCATCAAAAAAATCTACTAAAACGTCGTGCTAAAAAAAAAAAAGTCATCCAAGGCATAACTACATACCTTTCATAACTTGGCGTTGAAGACCAACAATACCATAGTTATCCAAGCCAGCTGTTCTGCTTGCAAGATCATCCTGCTTTTTATCAGACCCGAGCAAACTATCCCTATTACCAAAGCTGGACATGTTAAGAGAAGTAGCCATCTGGTTGGATTTTGAGGTCAGATTGGCAAGCATGTCTTGGCGCCGATTCATCTCTTTCGTTGATCTGTCACGTCAGAGCAATGAAAATTATTAACATGTCACTCGAAGCAAAGCTAAAAGAATGAATCAAGTATCACGTGAACCAAGGAACTCAACAATTTGTTTCATGCATAAGTCAAGTATAAATAAATTAAGCTTTATAGGTTCTTCAAAAGATTGTATAGGCTACCTTATGTTGTTCTGCATCTCCTGTACAATGTTTCTTTCATGGTTTTCTAAGTACTATGGCTTAATTGTTGATTTAATAGACAAGAATAAAAAAAATATATTGTTAAAAGGAAAGAATTGAAAACGCAAAGCTTATGTAGTTGAGGTGCAAATGGCAACAGCAACAGCAACGTCTCTAAATAGTGGTGGCGAAGAGGACTTGAAAAGGAAGTCGAGATTTAATAAACGGTGTAGGTTGCTGGTGAGGTACTACTTATATGTGATGTTGAAGATATCTAGAAGTATGCAGGGTACAAAATCGCCTTCAATTTCGAGACAAAAGACCTCACCGAATAAAAACTAACTCAATATAAAGAGTACAAATTTGTGTGTATATATGTACAATGGAGCTATGGCATCAATGAGTGCACACTTGTTTTTCAATTTTCCTTTTATAAGCTTCACCCATATATTGCACGTATCATCTGTGCAAGTAACAACTCAATCAGTCTACTCACATTTGTTGCTTGGTAGGAAGCTTCGACAAAAGTGATTGCAGAGTCTCAAGCTTGGTCCTCAAAATCGTAACCTTTCTCCTAGTCGCAGACAAATGACGCTGCGCCTCCGGTCCTGACTGAGGCAACGAAGTCTTTCCCGAGATCATATTGTTGATTTCCTCAGAAAGTTTAGAGGCTTCATTGAACTCCAGCATCCATGGATCCGAAGGAGACACCATTGTAGCTGAAACACGAAAACTGGGTCTCACACTTCAAACCAATACAAACACACAAACATGAAGACAAAAAACAGCAAATTGGCACAAATTCAATAACTATAAAGAACTATTAAGAGGTAAAAAAGTAGCAAATTAGTATACGTCAAAGCCACAACCATATTTGGGGATATGAAAGTATTCTAAAACACCAGAAAAAATACATATAATTACAAATTGATATTTATTCTGATATCCCCTCACAATTCTTTTGATCGGAAGCAACCTAATGAGGTTATCGTTTGGAATATTGACATTAAAAATACAATTACAAACCAAATTCCACCAATTATGTGTTATAACCTAAACTTTAAAGGCTAAGAAATTAATCTTTGCACAAATAATTAGGAGCAATCGGAACAGGAATTGAAGGAATTGTGTGAAAGAAACATCGATTAATTGGAAAAGAAAAAATCGAGTACCTTCGAGAAGACGATGGTTGATGGTTGACGCAGCGCAGAGGAGGAAGGAACCGAAATGGTAGATGGTGGTGTCCTTTTTTGTCTGCGTCTCAATGATTTCTCATTAATGTGCAATTCTCAGTAATTTATGTCGGGATTTTCTTTTTTTTTTCTATTTTTATTTAGGATGCTATTATATTTATAGGAGTATATATAATAAGATAAATTATGGATTCAACTGTACGTTTCTCCTAATGGTGATATTTGATGAGGATTAGAACTCTTTATTAACCTATTATTCATAGTTTCATTGGGATTTTTTTTTCTCTAATATTTCACGAACTTTAGCTTAGGCTTGTCTCTTTATATTAGAGATCAAAAGAACATTTTATTTATTAAAGTTTGATCAAATCTTCTAGACAGTAGTTGATTTGAAACTTTAACCAATTTAATATTTAATTTAAAGTTCATATAAATTGATTAGCACTTAGGCTAAAACCGATGTATATTTCATCTAATTTTTTAATGAAGTGGTAGTATGAAAGTGATCTTATAAAATTCACAATTTTAGTGTAAATGAACGGATTTGTCCGAACGAATCATATCTAATTCGAAATTGATCGATGATATCTTTTTCAAATTGGAGTTCGAATAATTTTGAGTATTATTGACATGTTTTCAAATTAAGTATTACTTAGATAATTCAGTGTCTAACACAGATTATTAAAAATTTATTGTAATGAAAATATATTAAAAAGTCGAATTAAAGTCCAAAATCGTTTGTGTACACTATCAGCAATAAACCATAACCATCGCCGCCCAAACATGGGAGTTTTGCAAAGAATTAGGAGCTACAGTGTGTTGTTCTGGAGAGGTTCTGACTGACTGGATTCAATAATTAAATGTTGAATCTCAATTTTGACGATCCAATCTGAATCTATGTCGCTCAACCTCATATTTGTTGTCAATTTCAATCTCTTCCATGTGTATTTTCTAATTTGGCATCTCATCCACTCAAGTACTTTCACCTAGGGCTGGGCATGTTTCAGGGCGGACCGGAAAATAGCCCGGACCGGACCGGGAATGGACCGGACCTAATGGATTTGGTCCGGTCTTTGGTCCATTACTATTATGTTCATTCGGTCCGGTCCCAGTTCGGTCTGGTCCATTTCCGGTCCGGACCGATTTTGATGATTTATATCAAAATTATACATTTTTAAATTTAT
>JAYMSZ010001029.1:0-15867 GCA_036897665.1 Pelargonium citronellum | reverse complement strand
GTCCCCCAATGTACCAATAGATCAGGTAACGATTCCGGAAAAACAACACATACGCCTCCCCACCAAATAAATACTAGATGCCAAACTTCGTGAGCATAATGAGCACCAATTTCGAGTCCTCGTACCATCTCAGTCAACTAGCTCACCCATTTCTCAAATCATCCGAAAATGGAAGCATTGTCTTCATTTCTTCTGTCGCCGGAGTTGTAGCCTTGCCGGATAATTCCATCTACGGACCATTAAAGGGTACTTTTTTGAAATTACCGGTCGAAAATTTTGAAATTTTCATTTCAATCACTTAAATTAAAGCGGTTTTTTCAGGAGCAATGAATCAATTGGCCAAGAATTTGGCGTGCGAGTGGGCAAAGGACAACATTCGCGCAAATGCAGTTGCACCTTGGATCATCAGAACTTCCATGATCGATGTTGCAAAAGTAATACTTCATCCGTCTCACGATATACGTTTTATTCATTAACTTAGTGTGTTTCTATTCTAGTTTATAGTCCTCTAGTTGTGCATATAGTTTCAATTTGGTCCCACAATTTAACAACTTCCATCCAAATAGATAATGTGGTGTCCACATTACAACGGTGTGACATTCACATGAAAATAATGCATTGTACATATGTTAGTACATTTCTGCTTTCCATAAAGTACTACATTGTCGCTCTAGATTTGCAGCATGCACGTGTGTCATTCATTTCAATAGCACATTCTAGTCAATGTCATATAGACGTCACATCATCAACTTGTTTTCAAAAATAAAAAAATAAAAATTGTCACTTCAACCTAACTTAACATCGCTAATACAAATTAGCTACACCAATTTAAAACAAATTTACATAGTCGAGATACCAGATTGGATCATAAACTAAATCAGGTCACGGTTTTCTAACGTCCTACTATATTTCATTTTATTTTCCCAGCTAGATCCTCCGACAAAAGAAAAAATTGATCGTATGGTGTCAAGGACTCCGATTTGTCGGCCGGGAGAGATGGATGAGGTTGCATCAGTTGTGGTGTTTCTTTGCCTTCCTGCAGCTTCATATGTTACTGGGCAGACCATAAGAGTTGATGGTGGATACACTGTCTCTGGCTTCTAAAACCTAAAACAAGAGACAAACTTGTTGGGCTTCAACTAATATATGACAAACATTATAATAAGGTTTCATTATAATGAGTACCATGGTATTGTGATTATCTATGATTACTCCTAATTATGGGTTGCTTGGTTTCGGTCTCCGTACTTAATCACATGCATGCATGTAGTGACAAGTGTGTTTACATTAAGAACGGCCAAATCCTTTTAAAAAAACGTTGCAAACTGTCACGAAAATCTGTGAGATAAAATTTTTTTTTTGTTATATTTCTGTCACAAATTATGATAAAAATCATATTTTTCGTCACAGATAACATTTTTGACTGAAAAATTCATGTATTTGTAACATAAATTTTCGTCACAGATCACGAATTTCTTTTAGTGATATACTAGTCGAGTTCTTATTTATTCTATTTGTACTTGTTAGATAACCAACTCAAACAAAAACTCAATTTTATAGTTGATACTCCAAAAATCTGCTTTGTTTATTTTTATATTTTCAGCTACATCCTCCAACAAAAGAAAAAAAATGAGCATATGTGTCACCATAAGAGTTGATACACTGTCTCTGGCTTCTAAGAGACTAAGACCTAAAGCCTAGCTAAAAGAAGATTCACAACTTTGTTGGGCTTCAACTATAATAAACATTATAAGACTAATATCACTTTCATGAGCTTAAATAAAGGCATTCGTGAATTGGATTGAAATTTGTATAATTGAAGCTAGATTTAACAATTTGGACTTTTACTCGTGGACATCCAATTTTTAACTGACTTGACTAACTTTTGGGTCAGATTAACTGCTTAGTTTTATGGGATGGAGGTAGAGCTAACCAATTAGATTTTGGGTCAATTTTAGACGGATGGATTTAAAATATCATAATCATATTTACCTACGAAAGTTTTGATATATTTTTAACTGTAATGAGTAATTTTGTCTTTGTCGCTAAAGTTTGGTCCGGTTTCTTTCTTGTTTGTTGAAAGGTCTGCGAATATATAAGTTGCCCATGTTTTAGCTTGGTACTCTTATTGATCACCGGTTTCTAAAACCTAAAATGATAGTCACAACTTTATAGGCTTGAACTATAAGCAAAATAAGATTTCACATTTTGTATCAATTAATTGTGATTTTTAATGGACAATTTGTGCCACCAATTGTGTTTTGTCTTCTATGTAATTCAAAAATTCTACAATAAAGAACACATTGAGTGAGGAAAATCAATACGGCAAGTTATTTTTAACAAAAAGACCTTGTCGTTCTATCACTTTTTGGCTATAAATTCACACATGTATTTTATTTACGTGTATTTTCTCAAGTATTTAATATAACTAATCAAAATGTTTAGAGTAAAAAATTGATATATTTCAATGTTATAATATATTTACTTACATTTATCGATTTAATTGAATAAAAATTATATTTACGATTTTTAGTGTACAAACATTTATGAGTTAAACACTAACAAGTTGCATAAACTTATTATAATACATCAAATTTTAAGGAAAAAAATTAAACAATTTCTTTTTGGATGATCCCTAATCAAATAGGTACAAAATATTAATATTTGTAATAAAATATTGAAACTTATCTGTTGTCGTCGATCCTAAACATTTTCATTAGTATTATTAAATACATGTGAAAATATATGTAAAAAACTATCCACGGAAAACATACTTCTAATAAAATAGGTGTATTCTTAATCATCATACTAGTAAACAATTCAAACTTGTTAGAATATAGATTTTATAAAATGATTATTTATTTAACAATTTGACTAGGATTACATTAATTTAATTAATTAATTATTCTTTGTATTATAAAACCCAAAATAAAATATTAGTAGGCCCACCACGTGTCGACATATGAGAGGACTTTAGCGAGAAGTTGTATAACCGAGGAAAGACATGATGTTCCAGAAACTTCCAGGGAATTCGTGGCTCTGAAGGAATAATCTGAATTTGCGGCCCAGATCGAGCCACGTGTAAGGAATTACCGACGTGGCGTCCGACGTGGCACACGCGATATCCTTGCAAATGATACGCTACGCCCCCACTGGCTGTTTTTTCTAGTTTCCAACAAACAAAACAAAATAATACTCAGAGACTCAGAGTTCAATTTTCTCTGCGATTTTCTCAGGAAAATCCTAAATCTTCTGAGTACAGAGATCGATCGAGATCCGTACGGATTTTCAGGTTTTGCGTATTTTAGAGTGATTTTTTTCTTCGTTCTTTGTTGAATCGAAAAGCAATGAACGGCAATGAGGGAGAGGAAGGAGCTTCGAAGGAAAAGCAGAAATACAATGAGACTGTAGTGTATATGTGCGGCTATCTTCCTGGATCTGTGCCGGAGAAATCGCCGATACTCTCTCCGTCCGTCGTACGGATCGCCGGAGACTCGTGGAAGGATGTTTGCGGTGGTGGCTGTGGTTTCGCCATGGCGATTTCAGGTGATTTTTGAATGTTTTTACCGAATGTATTTCTTCTTTTGCTGTTTATGAGGTAACTTTTTGAGGTACAGGACGATTGAACTCGTACAGATCGACATTTGAGATTGTGAACATATGTAATGGTTTCAGTATAAGAGATTTGAATGTTTGGCTCATAGAGAGAAGCTTAGCTTAGCTTGAACTGTTCAGAAATTAGGTTTCAATGTTGTAGAAGATGAATTTTGTTTTCCAGTGATCTAAACGGATCAGGAAAGCGATAGATTGCTTGAGGTTGAGGTTTTCTCATCAACATTTTTGCAATCTTTTAGAATTCATTTCTCATTTTCCGGAGATATAAAGGAGGATTGATTATACGTTGAAATGTAGTTTAGTTTGCTTGGTTGTGTTGGCTGAAGTGTTCATCATCTGTATGTGTGAATCAGATTCTGGAAAACTTTACACTTGGGGTTCAGCAGATGACGAGAATCAAAGCTATCTGACCTCAGGGAAGCATGGGGTACTGTGATGAGCTTTTAATGTGTCTATTGATTCTCTATAATTATCTGTTTCTGTAAACAGGCTAAACTGATTGTTCATCTTCTTGCTCGCAATTTTTGAAGGAAATTCCAGAGCCTTATCCTCTTCCTAAGGAAGCTACAGTAGTGAAGGCTGCAGCTGGTTGGGCTCATTGTGTTTTAGCCACAGGTGCCTTCTTTTTCTTTTTCTTATTTGGTGGTATACTGAATCATATAAGGTAGTGTTTGGAGTCTACATTGAGAATGAGATTCTCATTCCAATGCCATTCTCATGACCAAAGTTTATATACAAACATGATGGATTGGAATCTTGTTCTTATTTTCATTCAAACATTCCTAGAATCCAAACGCTATCTAAATATAAACAATAAGTGAATTGAGCTAGAGAAATGAACCTAACTCTGAACCATGGATCTCCTGGCCTATAATTCTCTGCCTAGTAAAGTAATTGATAGTCCTTGAAGTGTTATCTGATAACAGTTTATGCTGTTGTTCATGACAATTTTGTGCATCTTAAGCGGTACTTTATTCTGAGATTCCTATCTCTAGTGATAAGAGGTTACGGAGATCATAGTTTAGTCTAGCTTATTCTTCTTTTTCTGTATTAAATAGGTCTGTAATGGACTGAACAGGTAATATCACCGTCTCTAAAGAAATTTGCAGCACTCCTTTCATAGTTTCATATTGACATATCTACTTGTACTGTTTTTCTTTCTAAAATTTCAGAAGAGGGTGAAGTATACACATGGGGCTGGAAAGAGTGTGTTCCCTCTGGGAAAATAGTCCATGGTTTCTCTACGAGTGGAAACTTTCTTAAGGATACTGTTGGAAAACAGAGTTCCTCACAAACTGAAAAAGGTGCATCACCGGAAAATCTATATATCTAAGGAGACAACACAACGCCCTTAATATGATTGGGAACTAATGTTGTGAAGGTTTTCTACATTGACCCCACAGTCTGAAATCTCAAATGTATCTACAGGGACAGCATCTCAACTTGACAACAGGAAGGATGGAGAGGAACCTGTGAAGCGAAGGAGAGTAACTTCGGCTAAACAAGAATCTGAAAACTCTTCTACAGAGGAAAATTTTGCCATGTCTCCTCATATTGTTGCACTGGGCCCTGGAGTGAAGGTCACCAATGTTGCTGCAGGTGGGCGCCACACTTTAGTACTATCAGGTAAATTCACTTTGTCCTTTGCTTGACCAACATGCTTATCGCTTTCGGGGTAGTAGTCTCTTTGTAATTACATTATATAGTTTTGTAGGTTTTATGAAGTACGAAGATATGGAAGATTTTTGATGTAAAGCAAGAGAGTTGATGCATCATGTTTTAACGAAAGTTTCAGATATGGGACAGGTGTGGGGTTGGGGCTATGGAGGCGAGGGACAGCTGGGTTTGGGTTCTCGGATAAAAATGGTGTCTACTCCTCATCTCATACCTTGCATTGAGACACGTGCTAATGGTAAAGATAAAGCTTCACTCCATCAAGGAAGTACAAGTTCGTCAGCGCAAATCAATAAAGGTCCTGGAAGTTATGTGAAGGAAATTGCGTGTGGAGGTCGGCATAGTGCAGTAATAACAGGTCAGCAATTGATGGAACTTTTGTCCTTTGTTAACATGAAATGAAAGGACTTGGGCTTTTTTTTTTTAAAGAATTAAATGTTTTACAAAGTCAATTGCAATTGTGGTTTGTTTTGTTCTCTTTTGCATATTTATTTGATAGAGATGATAATTTACCATTCAAAAATAGCGTCCCTACTTGCTTCATTCCTTTGGTCATTTGTATTTTCTTCACCTGTAGATGCTGGAGTGATACTAACTTTTGGCTGGAGTTTGTATGGACAGGTGAGTCATCTATACCAATTTGTAGTTTACTGTTTGTGGCAGTAATTATACATAGCACGATACTGTCTTTCCTTTGCTAAGCATGTTTGCTATGGATGCATGTCAGTTTTATCAGTCAAAGAACATTATAACACTTCAGAGTTGTCACCGGGAACATTTACTGTATCCTTTGAGAGTCTATTGTACTACCAACCATTTTTATAACAATTAGTGATAGTAGTTTTTTTTCCCAATAAACAGTAGGTAATTCCTATTTATACCTTTAGACTAGTAGCTAAAACAACTTTCAGTTTTTTACATGGGTACAAATGAGAAATCAACACTAACAATCATTTAATTTTTGCTAAAAAGAAATCAAATAAAGCCTTGCAAGTTGACCAGGCAACTGTCTCTTGATAAGAAGTGTGATTAACTTTTCTAAGTGGGTTTCTGAGACATTGTAATTGATGCGATGATGTTTAATTACTGATTTGTTCAAATAATTTCTCTTCCTATGATATAGTCAGGCCGCTTGAACTTTATTTGGTAGATGACTTGATATTGTGATTGCGAAGCCTAAGTTTCGTTCGCGCTTTATTTGATTAGTGTGGGCACGGGAGTAATGATGATCAGCTGAAACCGACCTCAGTATCATCCTTATCAGGTATTGACGTGAAAGGAATTGCTGCCGGGTTATGGCATACCCTGTGTATTTCAGTTGAGGGCCGTGTCTACGCCTTCGGTGGAAATCAGTTTGGACAGTTGGGAACTGGTGCTGAGCAGGCTGAGGTACATACCAAGACCCCTTTTTCTCCTTAAAAGTTGGCTGTTCCGTCTTTAAAAAGCAGAGAACACGACATGCACATTGCAATATTTCATATTCACTAACCGATTACTCTCACTGGAGGCTATCAGCTTGCATATTTTAGTTGTTTGGAAAGTGATTGCTATAAGTTATCAGTTAGATCTATAAAATGAGTAACGTGGTTTGCTGCTGAGCTATATTCCTGTAGAATCATTGTTTGAGGGGCGTTTGAAAAAATTAACAAACTTTTTCTTTTGCTACATCAGACTGTGCCTAGGCTTTTGGATACTCCGAGCCTGGAAAGTAAACATGCCAAAACGGTATCATGTGGGGCTCGCCATAGCGCCATACTAACAGGTATGACTCTATAGCTAATATTTAGGTCACCATTAAAGCGCATCTTAAATTCTTAGGACTAAACAGCGGCAAAGTTTACGATTTTAATTTTTTTCGTCCAGTTCTGTCTAAACTACCGATGAAGTGAACTGATATGGCAGTAAGTAGATTCAGTCAAATTTTGAGCAAACTAAATGGACTATATCAGAACACTATTTTGAAACATTCTCTTAAAATTAAACAACCATCAGTAGTACACTAGCCTATAAATAGAAGGGAGCTAGACCTCCCAACATCCATTTTCCCAAAGTATTCTGCGTCCTGACTACAAGTTCTTTGCATTTCTTGTTAGGATACGTGACTTTTTTTTTCTTGCACTTTTCCGTCTTAAAATTGGTGCTTTTATATTATGAGAAGTTAGTAATTTATTCGTGAATTGTGAATAGTATTATTATAATAAACTAATCAATATCTCTTAAGTTTGTTATAAGCCATAATTGTGAGGATAAAAGCAAATACACTACACTAACGTAATTCTTCTTTTTTGCTGATTAAAAAAAAACTCTCACTTGAGGAAGAAGATAGTAGTTAAATTTAAGGCAGTTCTTTGACATAATTTGTATGGTAAATAAATAATGGATCTGCTTTTTATACATTACATAAAACAGTTTTTGTGATTGCTATGTGAAGCTATCTGTAGTCAACTTTATGATCTATTTAGCAACTCTGACAAATTGCTCTTTTGTTTGTGTTCCTAAAGAGGACAGCCAAGTTTTCAGCTGGGGATGGAACAAGTATGGCCAGGTAAGATTCCCTATGAACATCAACATACAAAATGCAACAAACTTGAAGCAACTTCAAGTTCGTAAAATGGTTCTCTCGTTTCTCACCCACTTTTCTTTCGCATGCAGCTTGGATTGGGCGATTCAGTGGACCAAAACGCGCCTACCCAAGTTCCTCCCGTTGAAGGTTGTGTGCCCAACAACATAGCTTGTGGTTGGTGGCACACACTGATAATGGGTGAAAAGTCCTTTTGATTCTCATATTTTTAGCTGAGAAGACAAAGGTGTGACATTTTTTGTTAGGAAATTGGCTTGTCAGAGTGACGCTCTTTTTATGGTATCCGTCCTATTTGTGATGTACATAGAAATTTAAGATCTTCCTCTAACATTTTAGGATTTATTTTTCATTATATTATCAGTAACCGCAACTATCTTAAGTAATTGTACACAAACTATTAAGTCATTGTATTTAATAAAATACAGTGTCCATTATGTTCTTACCTACACACTGGTAACACACAAAACTATGTTATCCAGAGAAGACAAGTGGCAGTTCACAGCGTTAAATTTTGCTTGAGATTGGATTTCTTTTGCGCTGCAAGAACTGCATCAGCGGCCAGAAAATGTCCATTCTGTGGAAACCTTTTGAAGCCTGATAACAATAGTAGAACTTGTTTGAGAATTGATAGTTATGAAATTCAATACTACTCAAAAACCGATGGGATCAGAAAAATCTGCATGTTTTACACTAAAATCCAAAATCCAATCCAGACAAATTTGAACCTAAGTCTGAATTACCACCTCCTGGATTCAGATTAGGTTTGTTCGTATTCAAATTTTTCTTTGTGAATCTGAATCTGATCCGAAAGCAGTTCAAATTACTCTTCATCAATTTGCCCTATCCGGTCGGGTCCGTATTTTGTAGGATAAATCGGATCCAATCGATCCGAAAATTAATAGTTGATTGAAATGGAATGATTTTTTATTTGTTGGATTGGATTTTGGACGCACGAGAGTTTGGATCCAAATTCTCCACCTCTAGTTATGGTAAAAAAAAATTTGGCATCATGAGAAAGTGAAGTTTCAGTATGTTACCTCAACAATGAAATGTGCCCAGGTATTGTTTGAATGGGTTTCCATTGTGCCTTTGATGATGGTTAGTTCCAATCCTCTGATCACCTGAGCAATCTCCAGGAACAGTCCATGGTCGTCGCATAGCATCTGCGAGTAGATATAGATGATACTTTAGCTCTAGGACAAAAGCGGTTTCATGATAATATATAAGATCTGACATAATATTAACCATCAACCTCTATGAGCATGTGTCCTGGGCATTCAAGATCTTCCACCACTATTGGGCACACTTGGAGCTCACTATTAAATTCAAGAGCCCAGCTTGTACCACTTTGGCAGCTACTACTATTGGTTCCATATGATCTCCTGTGTTCCGCAACCTGCTAATAAATCGACCGATTAAACTAATGTTTATGTAGAATACTTCAACAAATCTCAATACTCTCTCCGACAATAGAGGTTGCAGAAAACTAGTACAGATTTACATACCTCATGTCCTACCCATTTGCTTAATTTTTCAGCCCGGTCAGTTACGCTTCTTAAAAACATCATGTGCTTTATGGTTTTGTCTAAGAGGCCATCAATGCTACACTGCATTTATTATAAAACGACAGTAAATCAATTAAACAAATAAAATCAAGTGCATAGGCTTAGTAATGTTTGCAATCTTGAGAAAGTCCTGACCTTTCCACCATCTGGAACAAGCTCCCGTAGCTCCTTGACCCGATCTTGGATCATTTGTCTATCCCTGGGCCTCGGCTTCGGGTTATCACCAGATCTGGTTCTTCTTTTACTGACATTTGATAGCTTCGCACCCTTTCGGGGCTGCATTTCACTAGATCCCTTCTTTTGCTTCTCATCGTTGATCAATGTGCTTATCATGCTCCCGAGAGAATGTGAAGCTGAAGTGCTGGTAAAAGCGTTTCTGCCCCGGAAAGTAAAAGCATTTGTGACATGGCTCTGTGGTACTGAATCTTCCCCTGATGGACTTGCTTCAGATTGACATTGTGGTTGAGAGGAAGGAACGCACTGTCCCAATGAGGCGTCATTAGAGTCGCTGCTATTTACGTTGTCAACCATGGCTTCCAAGAGAGATTCTGGATCACATCCTTTTGGAAACAAAGAAGACTCAGTCTCAGTTCCGTCAATGAGATTTCTATTGCACATCAACTCTGAGACGTTATTCGTACCATCGACTAAGAGAAATGAGTCAAACAGATACTCGTTCTTCTGTCTTTGGAAACCCGGTCCAAGTGCTTTGTGTAGCTCGCAGTCCATGGGAAAGTTAAGGAAACTGCTAACGTTCTGATAATCTATATCGCTAAAATCCATATCTGCAAGCGGCTGTACCTCCATATGCCCATCCACGTAAGAGTTCATGTTGTTGTTGGAGGATTCTCTGGATACGTTGTAATGAGAAAAGGCTTGTAGCTCTTCTTCCAAACAAGACATTGCAAAAAGTTTACTCTCAATCATCTCTTGTGATGCATATATCGGTTGATCTAATGGAGATGATACTCCAACGAAATCAGTTGGAAGAACGCCACAATTATTTGCGCTTCCAAGAATCTCTGCTCGCAGATCTGTTTCAGGGAATTCAAATATACCCTCTATTGTACCCTGTGGCACTATGTGAAAAGGACTTAGCAACTCGGTTTTATTTGGTTTGACATCCTCAATACTATTCCGATCTTGGATTTCCAGTTTGCTGGCCCGAAAATTGGCACTGTACTGCGGTGATGACAGTGGCAACAACTGATCTTGAAAATCTCTATCTAAGGTGAAATGGGAAATATTTCCTATGTCATTTCGAAGCATGTTGAATCTGTCTTTCAGATGAGAAACCACTGCTTCATCTTCAACAACCTGAATAAACCACACAATGGATGAGTAATGATAGAAACAATGCCCAGAATATGCACACTACAAGTAAAATGCATGATCATGTGTATCCAGACGCCACAACCACCTATGTCTTATAACCAGTGCAACATTCAAACTGGAGCCAACATATTACATATGAATGTTATATATGCATAAAAGGGATACAAATATGAATTTTCAGAATTAAGCATGCACCTTTTCCAACGAACCAAGCTGTAGAACTCCATGAGGAAGTAAAGGTACCAACAAAACAGTCTACAAAACCATCGTACAGAAAACCAATATATCAGTTTAAGTTCATAGTTCTGACTGACAAGTAAGCATAAGAAAGCAAGCATGTGTGCGTTTAGTGTCCACATGCACACACACATAGGTTAGTTACCTTGATTCCAGATGTAAACTGAAGTAGCCATTGATCTGGGTTCTGCCAATAAGAAAATCTGCATTAGCAAGTGTTCCACCTAGTACTCACAAAAGTACACTTGATTTTTTTGTAGGATAACAATAATGAAAGAGAATTTACCTCAGACACTAACTTAGAGTTTAATTCACCAGCAAAAATACAGTCTGACGATATCCAGCAATGGTTTCCCATAAATGCAACTTTACCAATGACCCTGATTAATATTGGAGACTCAAAGTCAGTTACTAATACCATATAAATATATTGACTATGTAGCCAATATAATAGTTCACATGTGAAGAATCGTTATCGGACTAGTATATCCATTGCCAGTATAACAGTTTGCATTGTGGGTAAAAATCCTAGCTTCCTAGAACATCTCTTGCATGTATTAATAGTTTATATAGAGGGTGAACTCCTACTTTACAAGTCTTTGTTGGTCAAAGATGAGAGTGTAAACACTGCAACTTTTTAACCTGAAGCAGAGAAGTGCATTCACAACTTTAGGGATGATGCAATGTGAGGGTGAATTCTTAGTATGCGTGTGTGCGCATGTGGACTATTTACGTGGGCAATGATATGTTTAGTTGGAGTACACGGACAAAAAATGTTGGCATGGTAACAAAATTAAGCACAGAATCATACCCTTCTCCCAATCTATACTGAAGACATGACATATCAGCCACTGCTAGTCCAATTGGATATCCCCCAGAAGTACCATGATATAAACTCGTTTCAGAATTTGAAGGTATCATCTCACATCCACCATTGAAGTAAATGTCATCTGAAATTCTTTCAGTACATTCCCCTGGCTTTGGATAATCACAATATCCATCTTCCCAGGTCAGGATCCTGAAGGAAAAAAAAAAGTATTATGAGATAACTTATTGGTCTAGACATAAATCAAATATCAAGATTTTATACAGGAATCTATAACCACAACATTCCATTTTCTATTTCCAAGGAGCAGGTGTTTCGCGTCTGGCTAAGAATGGAACTATCCTTGCTACGTGAAACATGATTCTAGATCAACTCAAGCTGATAACAAAACCTATTGGTGTTATACCAAGATGTCACGCGTTTACAAATTCAAGAGATAGAAGTTTTGGAACATGTGTCAAGCACAAACCTCCTTACACTCATAAAAAGTTAAAAATTGAATCAGCCACTTGGCAGAATTCCAAAAGTATAACAAACTATACCCAGATTACAAGTTTACAACTAGCTAAGCTTGGATTTGTTTTTTCATGAATCAATGAAATGGTCACTACTGGATTAGAGACAACCAATCTTGGGATAACAGGCTGATCTTCCGCTCTTAGCAAGATGCATTACTTTATGGCCTAATTTTACTACATTCACTATTCATGGTTTACTACTGCAAACAAAACTAATCATCTAAAATGAGGTGATTAGTACATGTAAGTTATCATCTCAGATATATGCTTGAAAAAACATCAGTAACACAGCTATCATACAATAATTCCACCAAAACTCTACTGTAATTAATGTTCTCCTACTTGAGTATCCAAATATGCATGTTGACCTGGCATAGTTGAGGTTTTATCCAAAATGCTCTATGACAAGCAAAAAAGAATACTCAACTTCCAGTTCATAGGACATCAGAATAAGCTAAAGTACGAAATTCAATTACAATTTATCACAGAATTGAAAATTGCTCTACAGGGGATTTCAAACAGCACAAGTTACTTACATTGGGTTCTCATGTTTGAGCTTCCAAAATACTGCATATTTCCAATGCGAACTCTTGCAAAGACTCTTCAACAACTGCCTAAGAGCAGTAGTCCCCATTTATGACTTTTCAATTATAATTATGCAAAATCTCTGATACACAAAAGTTATAACTCAGCCAAATAATCTACACGAAACTATCTACTAGCTGCCACGATACGAACTTCTCCCAGCTTGTTTCATTCGCAAACCAGCTCTCCGCTTTATAGGTGGCCCCGTTGATCCAAGCAGCAGACAGCCCATACCTTAGACCTCCTCCTCTCAGAGCTCAAATGCCAAAAAATCAGCACAGAGCAAATAATTTGTGGTATTACAACAATTAAACAACACCAGAAGCAACTGATAGCTCAGATTCTCCAATTCCTCGGAATGACTCTTCCATTTTGATACAATTATGATACAAAATTATGACAAGAAACCGTTTCCAAAGCACAACTGACGATTTGCAATTACGAACTCACTAATGAACCTAAGTATGGGACGCGCAGCAAGTCACAGACAAGAACAGTACACTTATATCAGCTTACTTCCAGGCAAAAGGCTCCGTGTAGTCACTGACAGATGATACGAAGGGAAAAAATTAAGAAAAAAGATGATTGAAAAGAAACTTTCCAGGATTCAGAAGAAATCAGATCACAGTAGTGGTTCCGTACCTCGAATATGCGATACACAAATTCGCTAGAACACGACTGTAAAGCTAATTGCAACAAGTCAACTACAAACTCAGTTCTCTGCTCTGGAACAACAAAAACAAGACAAATACACAGAAAATCAGCAAAGCCGCAGGTGAGTTGCTCCGTTTGGCAACTGAGAAATTACAAAGTACAACAAGAAAATACAACTATACAAGTTTCCAGGATTCCGTACCTCGATAATCGAAGTTCGCACACGCACGAATTCGTTAGCTAATTGCAAAAACAAACTCAATTCACTGATCAGGAACTCGCTAAAACCAGAGAACACACAGAAATCAGCTAAAGTCACAGCTGATAGCTCTGTTTGGTCGCTGAGAAAATAACAGAACAGAAAAACGAAAATTAAGTTCGTTCCAACTTTCCAGGATTCATACCAAATCAGAACAGTTGACTTAAGTTCGGTCTTTGTACCTTCAAAAATCAAATAATCTCGCGGTAATCAAACTCTTTCGCCTCCATCTCATGATCTTCGCGCACCTCAGCGATCGACAGAGACACAAGCACTCGACGAAATGCAGCAGATAGAAACAGAGCGGAGAAGATTTACCTTTCTTTTCTCTCTTTTTCTCGCTTCCCAAACACACTCTTAACGGCTTGAACTCAACTATAACCTCCTTATATATATACGAAGAGACACTCCGTCACGGCGCCACCGGTCACCGGTCACCACTTTTTTTCTTCTCTTTTCGGATTTCAAATCTTTCCAGAATCCAATTTGATAATTCCCCTCGGGTGCAGTGGGATCCCGGACCCACAAACTGGGTTCTGGTTTGATTCGGGACGTGACTGTCACGCAGAAGTAAGGCGCGTGGGTTTGTGACGCACAGAAGGAGGTGAATTTTTTCTCGGGACTCAAGAAAACAAGACGAGAGGATAAAAACAGAGAGACCCATATCTGCCTCTGACACTCGCGTGTGTACACGCGCACTCTGATATTTTAATTTTATACTATTCTCATTGACCTCTGTAACAAATAATAAATAAATAAATAAGATACTTAGATAAACACGAAAGATGGATACTAAATATAAATGGGCCAGGTCAGCTTTGTGAAATAATTATATTTGGGCCCACCAGCAAAAGCCTGGCCCATGTGAATATTCACAAATGTTAAGTATATCTATTTTTAAAGATATTGATGAGTATAGTATAATTTTATAGTACGTTGAAAAAAAATATATTATAAAAAAATCAGATTTCAATTCATTTACTAAGGCCTTGTTTTGGTATTCTAATTCAAATGTTTATAGATTTAAAATGTTTGTAAAGACAGATAGAATAAAAAATTTGTTGGTAATCTACGTTTGTAAAGACTGCTAACACTATATTGTTTGATAAAATTAATTGAAGTAAGAGCGTAACAAGAATATATGAGTCTTTACTGCAAGAGTTTCTTTTTTCTTTTTTTGATAAGCGACGGGATAATAGGTCTACATAGGCCAGTGTTTCTCACCTCTAAGTGGGGGCGTCACCCGAATTAGTTGTTAATTAAACTCATAAATCTCACCCCATACAGTCGGCAAGAAGGCTCGAACCTGAAACCTCAAAGAAAATCAAAGTGCATCAACCGCTTGGCCCAAAACTTCATATAGAGACCTCCCATAAAAAAAAAAAAAAAACGTATGTCACTTGTAGTAGGTTCTTAAATCTCCCTAACAATACCTTAATATAAAAAATATTTGGTTTATTGTTTTCTCATTTTTATATTAACTATCTCTTTTAAAAAATGTCGTATTAGTACAAGTATTATAGAACTAATTATTTCAAATTTATGCTATGTGCTTTATTTTATAAAATAAATAGGAGTATAAGTTATTTAATTTCATATGTTAGTTCCCAAATTGCATTGCTTCTTTGACTATGCAACAACTCAGCTCTTTGAAACTTTCTTTATTTGTAGACAAAATGAATCTCCTATAAAATTGGTAGCACGAATATGAGTTTGGACTTGGTTAACAAATCACTAATCCAGCATATACAACAAAGACCCTTCAGCATATATAAATCGTGTTGCAAATAATATTCAGTTGATAAGTATTTTTTTTGCACCTTACCTAAAATAGTATATATTTAATTCAAAATTATATACAGGCGGCTGCGGCGGTTAGGGCTATTGTATCGGAGTGGTCGTGTCTCTCGCATGAGAGTAATACCATTAGGGTATCTAGGGAGGCGGTGATTGATTTCGTTTGTGGCGACTACGATTCGGCAAGTGGAGGGTAGGGAGGGGGGCAAGAAATGGGTAGG